>QJNY01000112.1:0-147658 GCA_004155945.1 Monosporascus sp. mg162
GTACGTATCGGCAAAATGATCTGCAGTGTTTCAGGCCCATACAAATTTTTATGTGATTCTAATTGGTGGTAAAGTGGCCCAAGGTGGACGTAACCAACTAGATATATCCCTGCGACTTTGTACAATTGGTCAGTCCCACAGGGCTGATATCGTCGTCATCTTTTGGCCTGACGGGACGAGACCCACGTGGTGTGGAGAGCCGGGAATAAGAATAGAGATTGTACGGTAGTAGTTTGTGGCTCTGCTGCTCGTATATGTGAGCCTTCCCCATACACTGGGCAGAGTCACGCGACACTTGTCCAGGCTGTGTATGATAAAGCGAATCCCGTTCCTGGCCTTGGTTTCACTACTGGCCTTAGTTTGACTACCGGCCTTGGTTTCACAGCGGCAAGCTGCAACTGGTCTCGCATGCCTGCTAACGTTAGGACATGATCCCAATGGTATACCGACCAAACCTTAGAAATGTTTCTTACACGAAGCATGATAAGATCGGCAAAAGAACACGTACCTGAGGGTTGAGACCCATCAGGCATGATGGCGCAGCCCGCCCCAGGCCGAATCAACCCGAAGTGCGGTAGACCCTGATTCTTGTGACGTGCCTTATCTTTAGCATTGCAGTTCCGACAGCCGCAGTAGTATAACAGATCCAGGCGGAATCATCTTTTATAGGCTGCAAGGCTTTCTGGGCCAGTGTATTCTGATCGTCATGCGAATCTAACGACTAAGATCGTATCAGTCGTACCAATTTCACTAGTTTTATATCTCTAAGGCACTCCATGTCCATTCCACCGGCCCTTCTCTCCTCATTATCGTAGAGTCACATAAGATGTTCCCTCAGATTTCGCAAAAATTACGAGCTAAGGGGGCAGGCTCAAAGCGGGAGAACGGCGTCCCTCTATTGTCTCCTTCCGATTCCGAGGAGACGCAGGCCCAAGAGGGTATCTTCGATTCGGAATCACAGAGTGGTCGCACGACTCTCGTACGGGGTCCGGATTGGGAGGACCGTGGAAAGCAGTCGAATGAGATAGTGGTGAGTTGATTATCAACCTATGGTACAGGTGGGTAGGCAATTATCGGAGATGCGTGTCTAACATTGAACTCTAAGATATCGTGGAACGGTCCCGACGATCCAGAACACCCCCTAAACTGGGCGAAACATAAGAAATGGGTGGCCACAATTCTGGTTTCTTGCTTTACGTTCATCTCTCCATTCTCCTCCACAATGGTCACCCCAGCGTTGGGGGAGATTGGCAGTGAATGGGGTATACCGGACAACAGTTTCACGGAGACATTGATCATGTCTATCTTCCTCCTGGGTTACGCCCAGGGCCCGTTTGTCCTCGCACCCCTCTCCGAGATTTACGGCCGGGTCGAGGTTCTGCAGTACGCCAACCTCATCTACTTGGCCTTCAACACGGCCTGTGGCTTTGCGCAGTCCAAGCAACAAATGCTCGCATTTCGCTTCCTATCCGGCATTGGCGGGAGCGCACCGCAAGCGGTTAGTTTTGCCTCCGAGTGTTCTTCCGGCGCTTCCTGTATCCATCGCCTTTGCTAATGTCTCTCGTCACTCCAGCTATGCAATGGAGTCCTTGCCGATGTCTGGAGAAAGGAGGAAAGGGGGCTGGGGCTAGCCATTTACGGCATGCTCACATTCATCAGCCCTTGTGTAGCCCCTATAGTCGGCGGCTTTATGTCCGAGGCTATATCGTGGCGATGGTGAGTACCGGGGGATAGACACTGAGGAGGACGTGTCGGCTCACTCTCGTCCAGGATCTTCTGGGTCACTTCGATGTTTGACGTCGTCGTCCAAGTCGCGGCCGTCCTCTTCCTCAACGAGACTTATGCGCCCCGCATCCTGGGAAAGAAGGCCGCCAAACTTCGGAAGAAGACAGGAAACCAGAACATTAGAACGGAATACGACAATCCCGACAAGACACTCGGATCAATCTTGCGGAGGCGCCTCGTTTTACCCTTCATTATGTTCTTCACGCATCCGGCCGTCCAAGCACCGTCATTGTACAGGGCATTCCTATACGGAGTCCAATATCTCGTGTAAGTAGCTACGCAGGCCGCGGCCACTCGTTTCCGTCACACTTACATGTTCCAAGGCTCGCAACATTCTCCTGGGTCTGGACGGAGCTGTACAATGTAGATGCGGGTATTTCAAGTCTGCACTACCTGGCTCTCTGCATCGGCTTCATAATAGGCCTGCAGAGCAGCCACCCGCTAATGGACGGCGTAAGTTTCATCCTCCCCTCCCCAATCGCCGCCCGGACGTGGAAAATGCTGACGCGCCTCGAGCTCTACGCGAAGTGCAAGAAGCGGTACAACGACGATGAGGGCAAGCCGGAGTGGCGCACGCCGCCGATGCTCCTCGGCGGCCTCGTGACGCCCGTCGGCCTCCTCATCTACGGCTGGGGCGCCGAGTACCGGCTACACTGGGCGGTGCTGGACGTCGGCGTGGCGCTGCTGGGCTGCGGCCTCATCATCGCCTTCCAGGCGTCGCAGGCCTACATCACGGACGCGTACGGGGCGTCGCACGCCGCCAGCGCCTCGGCCGTCGGCGCCTTCACCCGGACCATGTGCGGCTTCAGCTTCCCCCTGTTCGCCCACCGCATGTACGACGCGCTCGGCCTCGGCTGGGGCAACACCCTGCTCGCCCTCCTCACCCTCGGCCTCGCCGTCCCGAGCCCCATCCTCCTGTGGTTCTACGGCCACAAGATTCGCGAGTGGAGTAGGACGGGGCTTTGAGCTGTAGCTCCATAAATGTATATATCCCTGCCATGGTTAGCCTTTCATATTATTCTCGTTAATGTCTTTTCCTCCGACATCTATCGCCGCCGCTCGATGTGCTTGACGAAGAGTATGAGTGATGACTAGTAATCGGAACGCCAATGTGGCATAATACGTTATTTGCAGACTCTATATAGTGGAACTCCCAGTAGGAGTCTCTTCGCCAAGAGTGATCAGGGGCTTACCACTTTGACGGGCATGGCCAGCCGTGTCGACGCAGCAACGGGCGCCTCGGCGTCTTTAGCTCGAGCTGTCCCCTGGAGAGAAGATGGGGAAAACCCACCAAGTAGTGCCTGCAACAAGACGAAGTGGCTAAAAGTCTGATCATAGATGCACCTTAAGCTGGATTAGTCTTCAGTTTTATGCAGGTGCGGAATAGGGGCCCCATTAGCTGTTTTAGCCAATGCCTGCGAGCAGACTTGTTTCCCGTATCGAAGGTGTAAGCTCGAATCCGCCTCTGCGGGGACAGATGACATTGGTTACCGACTAGTTAAGCAGACAAGAGCGTGTGCTATGCCGCTCCGAATCTGAAATGATTCTACTCTTACTTCTGCTCTTAGCCAGTGACCTGTGACGGTAACTGAATACTTAACAAGGTTTGCCCTTTTACCGCAGAATTACGACGTTATTCGGACTCACATTTTGTACCTCGAATGCGGTGTGAATCCAATGGTACCAAGAGCGACTTCATACTTCGCTCCATGGCTCATAGCCCGTAATTCGTAGGCTTCAATTACTAGTCGATTCAGGGCCCATCGTAGACGCTCCATGTGGGCAACCACTATTAAGGACGAGCCTGCTATCTACCGAACAGCTTCGACGCTATTGAAAACTCTCCTCGAGCAGGTGAGGCTTCCGCTCCTTCAGATCCAGCAGCATCTCACCGAATAACCCGTTGGCCCAAGAAAACCACTGGCGGGTCCAGTCCGACGCGTCGAAGGTGTTGATGGACTCGTGGATCAGTCCCAGCCCATCAGTGGTCGATACGAGGGACTTCAGACCCGCCACGATCTCCTCGTCGTCGTTCGAAGTCAAGAGGCTCGCGATGATGGACATGGGCCACGCCTGGCCGGGGCCCTGATGGGGCCCACCGATGCTGTGGACGGGTTAGCTAGATAGATTTGTCGCGGAGCGCGCCGCGAGGGGTCTCGAATCACGTAACTCACCCGCTGAATACGGGACCCCAATTGTAGTACGGATTCCACTTCGAGAGGACGAACTTCCGCGTGTTCTGGTAGGCGGCGTCCGAAGCGTTCAGGAAGTCCAGGAGAGGGGCGCTCAGAAGGCTGGGGACGTTGGCGTCGTCCATCAAGACGCTGGACCCGTACCCGTCGACCTCGTAGGCGTACATCTCGCCGAAGGTCGCGTGGTCAACCTTGCCGTGCGTGTTGACGCCGTCGCGCACGCTCTCCGCGAAGCCGCCCATGCGTCTCGCGAGGTCGGCGTCGAGGCCCTCCATGATATCGGCGCTCCGGCCCAGGTACGACGCGAACTGCATGTTGGCCGGGATGAACAGCTGGAAGATGGTCGAGTCGTCCGACGGCCTGAAGGCGCTGCGCACGAGACCCGTGCCGCCCCTGATCGGCGACCCCGCTCCGGTGTTTAAAAGGGTCTCCGACGCGCTGGTGTGCTCCCGTTGGAAGGTATACGGGGACTCGTTCACGGCACCGTCGTCGGCGTACGTCCCAACGAGGAGTCCCTCGGTCACGTTGAGGATCGTCTCGACCGCGTCGACCCACTGGAACTTGCCGAAGAACTCTCGGTCCTGCGTCTTCTCGTAGTAGTCCGACGAGAGCTGCAGGAAGGCGGCGATCGAGTCCAGTTCGTATTTACACTCGAACACGAAGTCCGTGTCGTACGGGGGCGTCACGATGTCCGTGTCTGCGTAACCGTTGTGCTCTGGAGGCAGGCCGGATTCCGCGGGAGCCTGAAAGGCGTTACAGTATGGATTTCGGATAAGGTAGCGAGCCTGCAGGTTGATGGCGCCTCGGAAGAGAGAAGCTAATGAGTCTGTGGACTCGTTGGCGGTCAGCAGGGATTTGTAGCTGCGTAGCTGGTTGGCGCTGTCCCGGAGCCACATGGCTACAATATCGCCGGTCGTGACGAAGGTGAGCTACCCTTGGTCAGCTCGATGCAACTGAATAACACTAAGGCGCCATACTTCCTCTTCGGGATTGTCATTGGCGAACCCTTTCCACGATATCGTGGTATCGAGAGTATTGGGGAATGCATTCTCGAACAGACGGAACAGATCTGGGTCTTCGACGACGCCCTTCATCTCCTCGATGGCTTCCTCAGCTTCTGGAAGGTGGAACTTCCTGCATGACGGTTCTGGCCTTTGGAATGACAGTTGGTATTTGCCTTCAGAGAGGGGCGGGTGAATCTGGGTCGAGTAGTCGATATAGTTGGGACATTGCGCAAGCACCCTGCTGGTAATACCAGCGGCAAAATACGTTAACAGCCGACTGAAACGCATTATGATTATCTACCTTAGTCAAGAGAAGTGCTACAGGTAGGAGAGACCAGGGGTCCGTAAGACTGAGACTGGTTCTACTCAGTCGAGAGAAGGAGACCTGTCCTGGGGATGCGAGACATTTGAACTCATAGGAACTCCTCTTCCGTATCATGGGGCTCGCAGATCGGCGGCGAGGCCATGTGCATGCAGTCAGGCGCATGTGCCCTTGATGTCTCCTTACCTGCACCAAGGCAGCGAATGGCAATTCGTCCAAAGGTATGATCTTGGAGAACGGGGAATGCAACCCACCGCAATGCCAGAGCGCAACTTCACGAGAATGCGGGGAATATACTCCAAGCATGCATATCGTTGCGGGAGCGACAAGGTCACGCCGGCCCGCGTGACGACATACCCCGTCTCCGCCGTGTTGCTCATGGTTACTGCTCGGAATTCCCTGCAGCGTAACCGGGTTCATAAACGGGCCAAGCCTGTACCTCCAGAGGGTTGTATTCGAGCTTCCTGAATAGATACTGATCTGCCTATCCCCGCATTTCTGCCCCAAGTTACCGGTACTAACCACAGAAAAGCGACAACGGGATATTTCAATTCCGTATGCCTTTGCAAAGGCTTCTCACGATGTTGGTCCGGCGAGGTTCGCAAGCAGCCAGAAGAGTAGATATTGGGTTAGGAACTCAAGGACAGGCAGGGCCCTTTTATGTATACGGAAGCACGCAAGCAGACTTCGTCTTCAGGGTGGAGTTCCATATAATACCTGCACATAACGAATACGTGAATATGAATCCGACATACACGATATGGCCCAATAATATGGGACGGTCGGACTATCTACAATTATTGAAAGTGTTTGAGGAAGCAAAAGCACTCTTGATATGTGAACTTCAGTCCAGTTACGCACGTTAACACTGTTGGCAGCATATTATGAGATGAAGATGGTTGTTAAAAGGTCTATAATAAGGAAAATGGTGTTCCAATCTGGGTAACGCATCTGTCGTGGAAACTCTTCAAGTCATCATTATGGTGGAATTAGGATCGTCACAGCCCTCTTGAAGTATTCAAAAGGGTAAGGATGATCGCCGGTGGCGCGGCCCAAAAGGGTTTAACACTGACATAGTAACGATCTGACAAGGCGAGGACAACTGGGACGTATATATCGACTTCAAGATTTCATTCATGACATTCCCCCTTTCCCTTCGGTCTCACTTTCGAATACTCTCCTTCGTCTTGTCGACTTTCCTTATCCGGGTTAGCCGAGCTTGAGCAGTATACGGCGTTTGTCACATCGGATCTGTCGTTGAAGCGTTGGCGTTTTCGACCAGCTTGTCAATTGCAGTTGTGACGATGGCGACAGACGCTATGCAGAAATACACCTCGGCGGTCTCTTCAGGTTACTGCTCCGAAGCGTTTAGGTCTCCTTGACTTAGTCATGATGTCATTGCGACATCTACGAGTAGGGCTAACTCTAGTACCGCCTTCCACTTCACAACTTTGATAGACTTGCCCATTTTCCTAGTCATTGGACTTTCGCATGTCTCCTCGCGCAGTTGTAGATCTGTAAAGTGAGTTAATATGCCTTCAGACACACAGCCGCATCCAGATCAACGGGGTGTAGAACCCCATCCTAAAAGGCCTCGCAACATCGCCGGCGAGGTAGACTATGTCCCTCACCCGGAGAAGTCGATCCCAATCTCGCCCTCGCGGAAAGCGATTAGCAAAGCATTATCAACCTCTACTGCGGGAGCGCGTCGGAGAAAGACATGACTGTGTATGCTGAACAAGCTATATACGACGATCCATTCAGCTATTGTGACACAAGGCATCTCTCTATGAGAAATTGTCTAGACAATAGGGGCTCGCCAGCTGAGTCGTTGCAGATATAAGATCGCCGGGCAATGGTACGGCATTCCGACACTCTTCGCCAAACCCGAGACCTTGGCAACGGAAGTCGCGTCGTCTACGCCGGACGAACTTGTATGGAAGCAGCGTCAGCGGTACACATTTTCCGGAATCCACGTATCGAAGACCGCGGATAGTCTCATCTCATTAAAGCTCGAGGGCCAAGAGCCCGACGAGAATGTGGTCTACCACAAGGATATGTGGAACGAGAAGGATTATTCTCACGAAGGGCTGGGGATGCTTATGAAGAAGGTGAATGGGTAAGCCTCAAGTTGATTTCTGAGCTGGATGCACGCCATGCTAAATAGTGGTTTAGGGACAAGCTGACGTTTATCACGAAACCACCTGAGTCGGCGTGACCATTTTGAGTAGAGGTAAAGGGGGTGCATGGCGCTCTAGCTCGGGGATTCGGTGCCCTCTAGGTTGGCGTGAACTGTATATGGATGTCCCGAGCAAACAGCTGATCCTATGAGATTGTCATGTTGAATACATACCCAACCTTCCATTATTTGGGGGCAGAACCGAGGTCCGGGATATTGTTGACTTATACGTATGTGCTTAGGAGGTATGTAAGTATGGAGTGGGAGCACCTAGCAAGAGTTAAAATGCGTGAGTTTAGATGTGGAGCATTGCCTTTCCAATACGGTCTTTCCAACTGTCGTTCATCTGGCTAATAGCGCATGATTAGCCATAACATCTGCAGTCATTAGTAAAAGTCTAGAAGCGATCTGGCTTGTACCTCTTTAGCCGGAATTCAGATATCACAGTTGCCAAGCCCGCGGTAGACCACATTTAGCATCCTAAGTACGGTCGCCGACCAGCCTGGCCAGCTTCCGATATCCGTCTCTGGTCTGCCAGCTCGGAACCCCAGTTAACTCGCAATACATACAAGCGGCTATTGGCAAATACACACATTAGGTGCATGTACATTATGGTGAACGCCACTGCGCGACGCCTCCATATTAGGTAGGTACCATGCAGGGTCAGAATATATTTATGGTCATTGCCAGTCTCCTTGACACTGATTTCCATAATGCGTCTTGCTGCGTTTTCCCCTCTGCGCTGAGCAGTTCTCTCATTTACAAGCAGCAACACTCGGCGAATGGTGGTGGTGACCCATATGTTTTGGGATCACCTGTCGCCTATTATTTGAGCCGCAAGCTCTTCTTTCACTTTACCAAGACGCTGTCCAGAGATTGTGGTGAATCATGTTGCTCGCTTGAGGTTATATGTCTTAGTAGTGGTGGTGGAACGTCAAGACGGCCGTCATGGTGCCCTTCATCAAGAGCGCACCTCGGTCACGGCGCATTGTTGCTGTTCTGGCATTCGCCGTTCTGGCTTGTGTTATCATAATCAACTTAACTATCAGAAACATCAGGGGGCAGATGGATGTTCTGAGTTACGTCGATCCTCTCATCGGCACTGTAAATGGGGGTGGGCAACATCTGACCACAATGAGGACTTCCTGTCAGCTTTGCTAACATGTTAGGCCATGTCTTTCCCGGCGCCACCTTGCCTTATGGTTGGTAGCCCCGAAGTTAAACCCGAGTGGAAAACAACTAACCAAGCTGATAGGCATGGCAAAGGCGGTGGCCGACGTGAGAAACCATGCTGAGAATGCCGCCGGGTTCGTGTCGGATGACTCCCACATTCTCGGTTTCTCTCACTTACACGATTCCGGTAAGCGATGCAAGCTGCGGAAACCCAGACTCTGCTAACAGCGTCGGTATAGGCACTGGAGGGGTGAGTCGTCACGACTCACCATTTGAGCTGTTCTAAACCATTACAGAACCCTTCTTTGGGTAATTTCCCGCTGTTTCCTCATCCGGGCTGCCCAGGGCATGATTTTGCCCAATGCAAGTTCCTGGGGAGCTTGAGAAGCACGCCGAGGATCGAGGGCTCGGTTAGGGCCCGACCGGGATACTTTGCTATCGGTCTCAACAACTCGGTCTATGCCGAGATGACGGCGACGGCACATACCGCTCTTTACAGGTTCAACTTCCCGGCGAGCGAGGAGGTCAAATCGGACGGCGTGCTCGTGCCGAATAGCCCACTGGTCCTGATCGAACTGAACGACCTTGCCAATACGCGCACTGGAGGTTATCTCGAGGTATTTCCGGACTCGGGTAGAATGGTAGGGAATGGAACATTCCGCCCTTCCTTCGGGACGGGTAGTTACGAAGCCCATTTCTGCGCCGACTTCCAAGGAGCTGAGATCCGTAAGAGCGGTACCTTCACTCAAAAGGAAGTTAGTGAAACGAGGAAGATGTTAGACGAAAGGGTCCTTTCTAGTAACTCCGCCGGAACTTGGATCCATTTTGCCCGCCCTCCCAACAACCAGATCATGGCTCGCGTCGGTCTCTCCTTTATGTCGGTGGATCAAGCTTGCAGGAATGCGGAAGAGGAGATCCCGGCTTTCGGCTTTGAGAAGGTGGTTCAAGCGAGCGAACAAGCCTGGAGGGAAAAGCTGTCTGTCATACAAGTCGACCCCACAGGAATGAGTCAAGACCTACTGAAGACGTTCTGGTCCGGGCTTTACCGTGCGATGCTTTCGCCGGAGGACTACACTGGGGAGAACCCGTTATGGGACTCCAGCGAGCCATACTTCGACTCCTTCTACTGTATCTGGGACTCGTTCAGGGCGCAACACCCGCTACTGACGATCATAGATCCGGAGACACAAACGAGGATGGTGCGAACGTTAATCGACGTCTACAAACACGCGGGAAAGCTGCCTGACTGCCGCATGAGTTTCTCAAAAGGCTACACCCAAGGCGGATCGAACGCGGACGTGGTTCTGGCAGACGCTTTCATCAAGAACCTCACCGAAGGCATCGACTGGAACCTCGGCTACGAAGCCGTGGTCTCGGACGCCGAAGAGGAACCAGAAGATTGGACTGTCGAAGGTCGCGGCAACGTGGCGAGCTGGCATAAGCTTGGGTACGTACCCTCCGACGACAAAGAAACATTCGGCACGGGGCCCAAGACGCGCAGCATATCACGCACGGTGGAGTACGCGTACGATGACTTTGCCATCGCGCTTATGGCGCGGCGGCTCGGCAAGACGGACGACGAGAATAAGTACCTCGGGCGCAGCAACAACTGGAAGAACTTGTACAACCCCGAACAGGACGACCAATACCAAGACGAAAGCGGGTCGACGGTAGGGAGTAAATTCAAGGGCTTTCTACAGCCCCGGTTTCTGAACGGCAGCTTTCACCACCAGCACACGCGGCTCTGCAGCCCTATCTACGAGCAGCACGTCTGTTACTTCGACACGAGGTACGACACGTACGAGGGGAGCCCGTGGCTGTACACGTTCTACGTGCCGCAGGACATGGCGGCGCTGATCTCGGCGCTGGGGGGCAGGGATGCCTTCGTCGAGCGGCTCGAGTACTTCCACACGTCGGGCATCCAGTACATGGGCAACGAACAGGGCTTCCTGCCGACGTTCCAGTTCCACTACGCGGGCCGGCCGGGCCTCAGCTCCTACTGGGTGCGGCAGTACATCCCCGCCCAGTTCAACAGCAGCGTCAACGGCATCCCCGGCAACGACGACTGCGCCATGGGCTCCTTCGCCGCCCTCGCCTTCATGGGCTTCTTCCCCGTCGCCGGCCAGGACGTCTACCTGCTCACGCCCCCGCTGTTCCGCGAGGTCAGCTTGCGCACGCCCACGGGCAGCCTAGCCACCATCCGGAACGTCGGCCACGGCCCCGCCGACGCCATCTACGTACAGAGCGCCAGGCTCAACGGGAGGCCGTACACCAAGAACTGGATCACGCACGACTTCTTCTACAACGGTGGGGTCCTGGAGTTCGTGCTTGGGACGCGGGAGAGCAGTTGGGGCACGAGGGACGAGGATCTGCCTCCAAGTCTGTCCACGGGTTTGTGATAGCGAACTCATTCATGCGTGGGAGGGTATGTTGTATATTAATGAGCGCGTATCAGTACATACAAATCACATAAGAAAGTCGTTCTTAGAAAGGGCCTCATACTTCCTCCTCGTCATTGTCCTCCTCGTCCTCGTCCTCGTTGTCATCGCCCTCGTCGTCATCGCCCTCATCGTCATCGCCCTCACCGTCGTTCTCTTCACCATCAGAGTCGCTATCGAGGTTTGGATCAGGCATGACAACGCTATTCAGAAACGTGATCTGCTCGAGATCAGCAATGCCGAACATAAAATTCGACGTCCCTAACGAGCGAAGGGGGACCCACAAACGGAACCATCGGCGTTATGATGGCCATGATCTTATCCTGCGCATCCTCGCTCGTAAGGACGGAGTCGTCGATCTTCCTGCCGATGGTGAAATTCCGCAACTTCAGGAGCTCGAGGTCCCGGTGCTCCGGATGGAAGCCCTACGTGCAAGCACGTTCAGCATCATTACCATCACCGTCGCCGGTCATCAGAGGCCGGTCCCGGCGGCCCGGATCAGACAGAATAGTCGCTTAGAGACGGGCTTGGAATGCAAATTACGTAGATACGTAGATATCACGCACCTTGGGCCTTGTCTTCAAGGCGTTCTCCTGATTAGCGGCGACGAACGCGGCGATCGCGGACCGCTCGTCGCCCGTCTTTGCGCCGGGCAGGAAGGTGCGCCGAAAGGCCGGGTCTAAGAGCACGCGGCGCAGCCGGTGCGGGCGCTCGTCGATGCTCGCGCGCAGGCGCGCCAGCGCGCCGTTGTCCGGGTGCCAGAGCCCGCCGCCCACCATGCTGCGGCCCCCGGGCTCCACATGCACGTAGTAGCAGGCGTACGGGCCCTTGCGACCCGTCCGCGACCTGTGTGCGGTTAGTACGATTCGGTTGGTTACGAAGCAGATGGAATGGCCTAGGATCCGGGCAACCAGCCCTCTCGGGTAAGACGAGGGACTTGGAGGATATGAAGCGTACGTACCAAGCAGCCGAGTAGTGGGCCTGATTAGAGGGAAAGCTCGTACGTTAGTAATATGTCGAATACCGAAGCGGGGAGCAGGCACATAGCGGTACTAAAGAAAGGGGGGAGGGTCCCCTAGAATTACTTACCTTGTAAGGTGTCAAGTCCTTAGTGAAGCGGATGTCGCGGTAAATGCGAAATATGACGTCCTTGAGGGGCAGCTCGGGGATCGTCTCGTCGGCCTCGGTGATCCTCTCGGTGAGGGTCTCGACGAACGACTCCCAGTCTTTGAGCGAGCGCCTGTACTCGGGATCGTGCACTGCGCGCCACCAGGTCAAAATTGATTTCTTCTTTTCCCCCTTTTCAGCTTGTCTGAAAGCCGGATCCGCCGGCTTTGCTTTAAGTTTGAGCACTCACTCTTGAGCCAGCTGCGCTTGTTATTCGCCTTCAGATCCCTGAGGAACAGCAGCGTGTTGGGATGGAGCCGCGCATCCTCGTAGTCGACGCCGCCCGTGTCCCTGAGCTGCGGCAGCGGGATGAACGTGACCCTACCATCTTCATCTTCGCTCCCCTCGTCATCATCGTCCGTCTCCTGCCTCTTCGCCTTGGCGGCGGAGGCCTTCGAGTCCTGCCTGCTAGTCTTCTGCTTCTTCTCCGCCTGCTGCTGCTTAGACGGTCGACCGCGCCTCTTCTTATTGGGCGGCGCTTCAGGGGGCAAATCGTCATCGTCCTCGTCTCCATCATCCCCGTCGTTGTCTCCTGACTCATACTCGTCCTCACCGTCATCATCATACCGAATCTCCTCCTCTACCTTGCCTCTCTCCTTCGGTGGGGCCTTCTTCCCGCGCGTCGGCGGGAGGACCACGTCGGATCCGTCGTCCGCGTCGCTCCCCGCCCCGAAGTAAGTGCTCTTCGTGGCGGTCGAGCGGACGCGCTGCGAACGCCGCCGCTCCCGGAAGGAGGAACCGGTCGCGGGGCCCGCCGCGTCGGCCTGGACCCTTTTCCTGGGGGACATAGCCCGGGGGCCGGGTTGGATCAGGGTTTACAAGAAGTCGAGGTCTTCGGTAAGAAAAAGACGGAGGGTCAAATGATGCTAATGATGATAGATAGGCAGATACTCGTATACATGCTTGCACACTTGGAGATGGACATAACGACATAATTTGCACGCGGTTGCCTTGTTCGCGGAGTGGGGTAGGTTGCGGCGCGTGGTCACGTGATGCGTTCTTCCTATTCCTGGTTACTTCGACCCCTTGACCGTATTGGTTGGCTGGGGGCTGGAGACATCTAGTCGCTAGGATAGGCCAGTAAGTACCTGTCTTGGCAGGATTCCAGATGGTCTGGTGGACTGATCCGTTGGGTCCTGACGCATTCTACTACTGTTTTTCATCTTCGAAGGACACTCCTCTGCTTAATCTCGCCTTATCGTAGGCAGTCCCCGTATTTAAGGTCGTAAAACCTATAGAGATCCATATCTCGCTATGAGCTATTGGCTTGCCGCCTTTATAATGTATCGAACCGCTCGGTGACGGTTGGAATATACTCTACCATATTATCGCCTTCGCTCATATTCCGAATATAGCGCCTAGAGATAAGTGGTTTCTTTCCGCCCCGTATATCGAATCTACATGTTCCAAGCATTATTATACGTTGTGCATACCATGCACCTGTACATTTTGTAGCCGAGGAAATTCTCTCGGAACATCATCGCACGCTCGTCTGGCGTAGTCGTATTCCCGGAAGGTCCCAACAGCCCAGACAACCCGACGCATGAATTAGCAGCGCTCGTTGGGACCGAAAGGTCATCTTCGGGCTCCCAACTCATGGCCAACGCTAAGTGGTCGGCCGAAGACGAGCCGATCAGGACCTGAACTAGGCGCAAACCGGCCGAGGAGTCCGGTCGTGCGGCTTCTCTAGAAGATCGGCGTAGCCCTCCAACCCGTTACCGATGACCTTGACAATGTCAAATATATGCGAGCCCTTGAAAGTTTCGGCCCAGAGACGGATGACGGCCACAGCGAGTTGCCGCAACTTTGTCCCATCATTGGCGGCTATTTCTGTATTAGAACCCGCGTGCCCCGGAGCGCCCCCTGAAAGAGACGGATCAATCGGCACAGCGAACTCTGTTTCGTCCAGCATACGACGTAGCATTTCCAAGAGACTTCGTTCCTCGGGCGACGGAGGAGGATCCGTCGTCGGATTAATGGCCGCCAGCGTCATCAGCCATTTGGAGAGAAGAATAGCGCATTCAAGATTGCACACTGCGGACGTCAGTAAGAACGCCCATTACAATAGTATATCGGTACTACTTACGTGAATGCTGCATACTCCATTCAGAGGCCTTCCGCCTCGCCACATAATTGACGCCTAGCTTGACTAGCATAGACAGCGCGTGGATCGCCTGAAGGACGGCTCTATTGAGCCGCACGCTTCTGATCAAGTAGGGTGCATCACCGAAAGCCTGTGCAATCTGGCTTGCATCTCTTGTCTCCAGAGTCCTACTGGGGTTCAAATCTGTATATAATCGGATGGAAGCCAGCCTCCAGAGAGCAGTCGAATTGTAGGCAACGGGCCCCACTGAAAAAGTGTCGCTAGGGGTCTGCTGATTGTTCTCCGTCGTCCGTGCTTGGTGTTGCTCAAAACTCATCTGCCAGATGCGTAAAGCCTGAAAGCAGTCCTCAACATCGTCTGGGCGTAGTCCGCGTGGCGACTCGAAAGAAGCCACCGAGGTGAACGAAGTCTGTTTTAGAAGGAAAATATGTTGCAATAGAGCGTGAATAAGTATGTAGTTACCAAGAGATGACATGTACGGTGGTGGCCCCTGGGCCGCCCGGCTAAAGAGCCTCGAAAATGCGTCTTGGAGGGAGATATCCATGGTCGGGAAAGACTGCCGGGCTTCTTGCCACTGCCACGCTGTTTCTGCCCTCCACATTTTGGAAGAGTGCGGTAAGACTAGGTTAAGTTCCGAGGTGAGCAGCAAAGGGGGCATGTTGTAGGCAATGCTGCAAATGTTGAAGAAACAATACGCGATGAGTTTGGTTCTGTTGGCGCCTTCTATTCGGATCCATGCCTCCCAATCGGCGGTTTGTGTCGATTCCGACATAAAACCCTCCTCGCGTACGAGTAGGGCCAAGTGGCTTTGCAGTGACAGAGATTCATGCAGTATCACTTTCGCACCCCAAAGACCAACGGCAAATAGCAACAGGAGAGCTTGAATGGTCTCCATTCGGGCTTGAGGTGTATTGGGAGAGCTTAGATTCGGAGTCAGTCATGATTATCCTTTCGAGAAACGGCTCGAGCTAATGCTTTTTGGTTCTCTTACTAGGGTTCCCTGTGGGTATCTTGTGTCATTGAACGCTCTTGCTGAACTGAGCTGAAGGAATGCCTAAATCCATGACTTGGAGAAGGGCGTGTAGAGTGCGGGCTATACGCAGCCAGCGTCGGTAGTAGGCCACGGAGTTCATGGCTATGGCGCCGTCGAATCTGCTCGAGGGCAACCGCCCTAGCCGCATACCATAAAGCGTTACTCCGGTGGCTCTCAAACCTATATTGGGCGCCAACAGCCAAAATTGCTAATAATAACTCGGGAGAGAGATCGGCCGCCACGAGCGTAGGCAAATGTAAGATCGGAAAATGCTCATTGAAGCCGTTGACATAGCCGTCAAGGAACCGGGTGAGAGTATGGCGTGAAGGGAATACGAAATCGTTCGGTAAGACGGTCGAAAACTCGTCTAGTCGCGTTTTGATCACTGCATGTTCCGTCGCTGAGACTATTAACGGAGGCGCTCTCGGGTCGTCATGCATTCGACCGCCGCTTTCTGACGGATCTCTCAGCTCTGGAGCCAAGGAGGGGAAGCGCGAAGGAAATTGGGAAGAGGGTTTTGAAGGACCCCCTCGCTGCATGTCTGAGTGAAGGCGAGGCCATATGCTCATATTCCCGTCTGTTTCAAAGGCCTGGGGAAGAAAATGGGATGAAGTGTTAAACTCGTCTAAGAAGAGATTGTAGTCATCAAAAGCCGGTTGGCCCTGCTGGCCAGGGTAATCCAAGGACATGGCGGTGTCCGCTTCCCGTCCGCGATCGCCATACTGCATTGCCTCGTAAGGTTTGATGCGTGGCATGCTCGTCGCTGGTTGTCCTAGATCCGACATCATCGGCTGCATCGAGTTAACCTCATTTGCCGAAGCGATCCGCGTGGCAGCATCGGACAAGAGGTCGAGGTTACAGGCTGCAACCCTCGCAGGCAGGCGGGGATCTGGTCCGAGGGCTTGACCGCCCACGGATGGCATGGAGTCTGAATTGTACGACTGTGGTTGCGGCTGGGCCCGGTGAACGCCCATGATCTCGGAGTCAACATGATTCAGGGTGGGTAATGGCGTTTGGACACTCCCGGCTGATGACTGCTTCCTCGGCCGGTTCCCATCCTTGTGAGACCCTTCATTAAGATGGACGAGCTTTTCATGGCGGACAAGGAGATCTCTGATGTCCATATAAGCATATTTTCTTGCAGGTAATAGTGAGAGCTGATTAAGTCATCGACGCCGTAGTAATGGTGACATGTAGAGGAATACATGTGTGGGCTGAGGGATAAAGGAAGCGGAACCGAACACTAAAAAGTGACGGACAAGCAGCCGGATACATTCGTATCCCATGAACCCCCACTCAGCTGAAGTATACGAACAGAGAAATAGAATCTAAGGAGAAAAAAAGAAGGAAGGAAGAAACTGACCGGCGACCAAACGTCTTTCCACATCGTGCCCAAGCGCAAGAGAACGGTTTCTCCTTAGTATGAGTTCTCTCATGTCGTTGAACATGCTCAACGCGCCTAATCAAAGAGTATAAGGTAAGCTTAATTACCCACGGAAGGGGACGGAGCGCGGAGATCCCATTGCCTTACCTAAAACGTTTGCTGCAGTACTTGCATGGTAGAGTCTTGGGTTTCTGTTGTCGGGCCTCTCCGTTCTCATCGGCAGTGCTAGGTACCCCCGAGCCCTCTATGGACTGTACCGACTGCATTATGGGAAAGCTGATCCTAGAGATTAGGATATATGGAAACTACCTGTGACGACTATGGATGTAATGTAGTGACCGAAGTCATGCGGCACGAGGAGTGGGGGGACGGAACGGGGACGGAGTCAAGACTTGGGTCGCATGCCTGAAAGAGAAACTTTCTGCGGGGGTGGACGACCGATAGATGAATTCATGGAGGAGGTAGTATTAGTAGAGCGATGTCGAAACCGGCATCTGTTGCTGCTCTTCGCGGCATCCGTGCGCCCACCTTCTCCAGGGAAATAAGCCCAAACTAAGCCCAAACTAAGTCGAAGCCGTGGTGGTGATCACAGAAACCCTCATCGTATCTGAGTAGCAGTGAACGAGGCTTGAGACCGGTGGGTGAGATGACCCCTTCGCAATCACGTCCGTGTATATCTCAGAGTAGTGCCCGCCAAGCCAAGACTTGACGGGACGAACGCAATTGCTGAGTTTCCAATAGAGTAGAGCGTCCCAACTGGAGTATTTATTGGTTGCTGTAGACGTCGACGTGGAGAAGCACTGAGAAGCGAGGCGCGTGGTGTGGAGACGTATGGAGAGGACGTCAGTGAATGGATGGATCGAAAGAGGGTTTTCGAGCCACCAAACAAAAGTCGTACAGCATGTACCTATGAACAAAAAGCCTAGAGATAATATATCCAGGTACCGTGGTGAGTAAGGCTCAGATGGGAGGGAGATCAGGAGACTCTACGTATATGTTTTTATGAATTCGGGGTTTGGCGCAACTCGTTATCTAAGAGAATGATGAGTGCGATGTGGGGATAAGGGATGATCAAGAGAGTGAGTGATGCGGAGATGGGGGGTTGAGCCGGCACGGGTAGCCAGAACCAGGCAGGCTATCAGATAAACAAGGCGAAGGAGCAGGTAAGGTTGGATCAGAAGCAAAATGTGGCGCCAGCTGAACCCAGTAGGTGGGAAAATTAGGTAGATACAGGCACGTTGCTAGCTCGAGGGCCAATGTTAGGCTTGCTTGAACTCATCATGAATTTAGAGTTGGAGATGGTCTTGGTCTTAGTCTTGGTGTTTTGGAACTACCATCCTGTGGAATGATGACAGTCTGTTGTTTTCGTCGTGTCAGATTGGATATCGGGCTTGACAGTGACGCAGCGTACAATCCTCACTACGCTGAGAAACACGAACAACAAAACCGGGAAATGGAGACGCTGCTTACCATAGACGTGCAACAGTAGACAAAAGCCGAGATTGGAGAGGGATTGGGAGAAGGTCAAAGTTACCCTGTACATCTACCTATGTACATACGATACCGATGGCAGCATGGGTATATGCACGCATCGCGCATATATCCCCAGAAGATCTCATACATATATGCATAGCTCCCTAAGACAATTCGGCGATCGTACTTGCCTACATGAGGCAAGGACCCCTTGAAGTTAGGATGCGTAGATACAATTACAGACTTATTCGCCGGCCTAATATAAGCTAACACCACATCTACGATCATGCAAATACACCCGGGCTTTCAAAGGCGAGCTGATTACCTAGTATATATTAGTAGCTAAGTTCAATATTTAGCACTAGCGCCGGTCTCCGCATTTGGAGATGAGGGGGAGGTGTTTTGTAGTCTGGAGAATGTGGGGGCGGGGACGCCAATCAGTCTTTTTCCCCGACGCCCTTTTCCAGCCGGTCAATTATTATTATGTAAGTCATCTAACTACCTAAGCATATTTCCGGTCGGGAAAGATAATCCCGGTTATGGTTTCCCAGTGTTGAGTTTTGATGGATTGGAGGTTTCTACATACCTTTTTATACCTTACCCTGGCAGGTGCCTAGGTATGTAAGTAGTATTTACACATGAGAACGAACCAGGATGTCTCATCTTTATTAGTCTCATGTATGTGGTCTTGTGAGACTTGCCCGGGTGTTCTGCTCATATCATGCGTGATCCTAGTGAAGACACTAGACGGTCAAAGCACGCATACTAAGATGGATATCTTATGTATCTGGTCATTACTTGACTACCGTCAACCGGTTGAAGTTCCATGGGATTCCAGGAATTTGGCGCCGTGTCTCTATGTCACCCAACACATCATCAGGGAAGTAACTCTTCGTGCCAGAGGACTAATCCATAATCATGAATGACGCCTGGGCAGAGACATCCGACGCCTGCCGGTCCGATGGATGCTCCTCGCTTCTGTTGAAGATACAGCTCCTAATCCACCATATCACAAGCGAGCCGTAGGAATCACGGCCGGATAAGATGGGATCGCTCCATCTTTTTAAGTAGTGACGGCTGGGTCCATTCGGGACCTCGGCGGGTCTTCTTATTGGATTGGATTTTACTTAAGCCGGACGACGGGGGATCCCCTTAAACCTGGGGGCTAATTCTTCTGGTCTCGGTGCGACTGAGAACGACCCCGGAAGACACCGGATTCCTATGGCATTCAAGAGGGACCGAATAGGTGTCGAAGGGGCAGGTTATCTGCAAATCCAAATGTCCAAATACAAAAGCCCGGCGGGGGGATTGGGGTGGAAGGTACCTTAAGAATATTTCATATGGGCATACTAAAAGAGCAACATGCCGTGCAGACACCTGTAACAGCAATATCGGACGGCCTTTCCATTGGAGGATAGATATTTTGAGCTTGTGGCCATGCCCGCTAGTTGCAACACTGGCATCTCAGGGCGTCTGGACGTAAATATCCCGAAAGTAAGTATAGTGTGGAGTTGTGGAGTTGATTGGGGAACTCGGGGAATCGATGACAGGAGCATCGGCTGGCCGCGAGTGAATGCGGAGCACACTCGCAACCTGACACGTGGTTAATGCAAAGACCGCACATCTGCCAGTCATTATCGGCTTTCCAGCATTTTAATCCAGCATTTTCTGTAGCAGTGGCAGACTATTGCTCAGTTCGACGGTGGCCACAAATAAAGCTACCACCGCGACTTGGAAAGATTCGCCCTGTTAAGCTGAATGGAATAGTTCACCGCTGATCCCATCGCTCAATCGTCGGGATCCCGTAGTTTAAGCGGCGCGGGGGGTCAGCCGACGACGGGGTCCGGTAAGTTTTACTGACACGTTGCATCTGCCGAGGGTGACAATTGGCGATATCTCTCCTCTGAGGAGCGCTTAAGGGGGTCAATGCTGTATAGCAATTCAAATAGAGTGAAAACTGTAAGAGCCGCACCGAATTCGCTGCACAGACATGTATAGCTTGGCCACTCATCCTCGGTAATGGTCGGTAGCCCCACCTCTTAATTTTCTATAAGGTCACCCGCGGCGGTTGGTGTCTTCTCGGTGAAGTGGAGGTCATTCTGCAACGATTCCGGAAGACAAGCACGAGCGAATGGCGAGGGGTACGGATGAATTCAAGCTTCACCGCCAAGGCTGTTGACATGGAGACAGACGAAGCTTGAATTCATTTCCCATAGCGGGGTGAGTGTCGAAAGGACGATGGAGTGAGTCGTTGTTGGTCACATTCCACACAATTGTCTCCAACATGCCAGGCACCCATCAAGCAAGAGATGAGGGATTGTGACGATTGTATATGTGGTTCTGAGCTGCTAAAATACGATTCATGAGCGTGGCGCGTGCTCAGATCCTAGCGGCAGGCACTTGGCTCGCGGCGTGATACGTTGCAACGGAGCTACTTCAAAAAGGGAAGATGGGTTGGAGAGACGCCTCTTAAACGTCTTCATCGTCTTGGCCGCCACGGGGTTGGAGGGGGGCGCGAAAAGAGCGGACTTAAGTTAGCGGTTATGTATCGCCCAACCTCTGCAACAGAAGCTCGGCTACCTCCGCCTTGTAAAATCTCAAGTCCTCCCGGAGTTGTTACATCCACGAGGGGATATGAAGCTCAAAGAAAGCGGCGGCTTCGCCAAAGGGCCGATTAAAGATGGGTCGAGCAGTCACCTAGGTGATATTACGGGAGAGACGAGGGCGCATTTTATGTGTCCACACCACGTTGACGGCGTCAGATTTTGAGGGTAATGAGGGTGCGCAGCACGTTTGGAGAAGGTTTCACGTGAGATTAAGGACGGCGTGCAACCAACACTTAGAGTTGAGCATGACTATAGATTGGGTGCGCTATTTATTGCTATATATTTGTTTTAAAACTTTAACCAAGGTAAAGTAAATGTTTCGTACCTTATGTTATGTCAGTAGATCATTGAATATCTACATGTAGCGTCTATAAAAGTCTCTATTGGCAATAAAACGGTCGGGAGAATGGTGGGAACCTTGTCGCCCCGATACAACCCACTTTTAGCGCCATCCTGATTTGGAGCCTTCTTTCCACTTAAGAATTTACAAAGCAGACATTTCTCCCCGGATTAATAGATGGCCTGTCGTTGCCAGCCAATTTAGGCCGAGCCCCAGTCGCAAGTTGCATTCCGGAGGATGGGGTTCTGCCAAGAGAAGACATTAGCTCTAGCTTGCAACAGAAACTGATCCAGGTAATGCGTAACGCTTATTGATTGGCCTCATACGCTGTTTGGGTATCTGTGTTATTCATCGCGCCCGTCTCCTTACTGTCCGGGTAGTTACTCCAATGCGCTGGATGAGTTCGGCAGATTGATCTTAGCGATATTCCACGGGGCTGCGGTTTATGCGTCACATGTGGCTGACATGCGCTATACCCTTAAGTCACGATGTGCTGTAGCATTTTTACTCCTGACCGGGCCGATTCCAGGAGACTGAGACCCTATCACGCTCCCATCGACCACCCCAAACGATACCAATTCGAGCAGGAGGTGTGGCTTTAGTCCCGGTGCCTGACTTGACTAATCTTGGCCTTCCGGTTCCCGGGGTGTAGAGGCGGCATGATAGGCCCCGATCGTTCGGTATGCAGATTGGGTCTGAAACCTCATGGCCGGGGTTCCCCACAATACAGCAGCACCCGCAGTGTTACGCCGATGGATGGTGGATGGTGCCTTTCAAGCATGATCCCTAATGAGGATACCTCCTATAGGTGTATGATGGCCCGTCCCGGATTTGGCAGGAGGCAAAATGATCGACATTCATAGATGGTTGCGTTGGCTGGTTCAGATTCATGGTGATCCTCCCTAGATGCGTTATGCGCCTACATTTGTCGAGCGGCCGTTTTCTCATGTTTGGCCGAAAGCCAAGCTCTTAGTACAGCGTGACCGCCGCCTTGTGAGTTTCTGGCGTTTATTGAACGTAGGTATCGCCTTGCCGCCAGCTCCGTACGTCACGTTTCGTGCAGAACGTGCCTTATCCGCCTCGTTAGCTGGGAATCCCATGTGGATGATCCGGCCGCCTGCCGCTGGGCGCGCCTCAAGAGAGTGGATCTTTGACCCCGTACCTTGAGCTGCCTATAAACATCCGGCGCCCCCCAGATCTTCAGGACAGAGAGGCTCGAACTATCCAACACGCTCCTTATACAGCCAAGATGAGGTTCGCCGTCTTTCTCTTAACCGTTGTCAGCCTCGCCATTGAGGCGAAGGCTTTTTGGCTTGCGGATATCAAGCGTCAGTCCCCCCTCGCCGGGACATTGTCGAAGTAGTGGGCTAACTCTTACGAACAGACCAGGGTGTCGCGCCCTTCGGTGGCGATGGCTATACTATATGGCGTAACGTGAAGGACTTCGGCGCCAGAGGTTTGTCCCCAACCCTCGCAACGGTCTAAGTGGTCTGCGTTTCTCACTCTGGTCCAGGTGATGGAGTAACAGATGACACCCAGGCCATCCTCAGGGCCATGAACGAGCCGGGCAACCGTTGCATGCAAGGATGCGTAAGTGCTCGGTACCCTAGGCCTCAGCCGTGCCATACTCTCTCGGCTTAGCTGACTTTATCAGGCTTCCACCACCGAGACCCCGGCAGTGGTCTACTTCCCGGCCGGAACGTACATGATCTCTTCCTCGATTGTCACCCCCTATATGACGCAGATGATCGGCGACCCGTCGAACCGCCCGGTCTTGAAGGCCACGGCTAACTTCGAGGGCTTCGGCTTGATTGATGGAAACCCTTATTACACTGAAGACCCGAACTGGATTACGACCAACATTTTCTTCCGTCAAGTCAGGAACTTCGTCATCGACACCACAAACATCCTCCCGGCAAAGCCGGCAACGGGCATGCATTGGCCTAGTTCCCAAGCGACGAGCCTGATAAACATCGAGTTCAACATGCCGACGACTGACGACGTTGTTCACGTTGGACTGTTCATCGAGAATGGTAAGCAATGTCTCTCGGCGGTACCTCCGACCTAGTTGAGAGTATGTCGACTCACTCGTTTCTAGGTTCTGGTGGATTCATGAGCGATCTCACGTTCAACGGCGGTGCTTCAGGGGCCTCTCTGGGTAACCAGCAGTACACTATGAAGAACTTCACCTTCAACAATTGCAAGACCGGTAGGAATCCCTAAGACCAATACGCGCTGTACAAAAAGTACTAACTAAGCAGCCATCATCCAAATATGGAACTGGGGCTGGACATGGCTCGGGCTGTCTATCAACAATTGTGAGACTGGTATCGATATATCAGGTGGGCACGACGGTGATGCTTTGTTGGTCGGTTCCATAACTGTCCTCGACAGTTCCATCAGAAACACAAGGAGGGGTATCGTGACCGGCCGCACGGCCACATCTGTCCCTGCTGCTGCTGGAGGCATCATACTAGAAAATGTCGACCTAGACAATGTTGACGTTGCTGTCGCCCACGCAAATGGCGAGACCATCCTTGCCGGCGGCACCAAGAAGGTCGCAGGCTGGGGTCAAGGCCACCGATACACCCCTGACGGCCCGGAGGTTTTCAGGTCTGATATCACACCTAACAGGAGAGCGGCCGCCCTCGTTAGGGGCGACCGATACTACATCCCGTCGAAGCCCCAGTATGAGACTCTTTCTGCGTCCGATTTCCTGAGCGCCCGTGACGCCGGAGCGAAGGGTGACGGTGTTACCGACGACGTAAGTCCCCTTTATTTAACAGGAGCTTTCACGTGGCTAACCGAAAATAGACGGCCGCCATCCAATCCGTCATCAACAACGCCGCCTCGAGCGGAAAGGTCGTCTTCTTGGATCACGGCTTGTACGTCGTCAAGAACACCATCAACGTTCCCGCCGGCTCCCGCATCGTAGGAGAGAGCTACGCGGTGATCATGGGCAACGGTGCCGCATTCCAGGACATGAACGCCCCTAAGGCCGTCTTCAAAGTTGGCTCGCCTGGCGAGCGAGGCCGTGTCGAGTTTTCCGAGTTTGTCGTTTCGACCAAGGGTCCCGCCCCGGGAGCCATCCTCGTCGAGTACAACCTCGCGTCGGCCGGTCAGCCTAGCGGCTGGTGGGATTTCCACACCAGAATCGGCGGATACTCCGGTTCCGAATTCCTGGTCCCGCAGTGCGCGAAGGCTGTGGGCTCGGCCAACATCGACCCCAAATGCATTGCCGCGTACATGGCTGTCCATGCGACGAAGCAGTCCTCCGGCCTCTACATGGAGAACAACTGGTTGTGGTGAGTACTGCCGCCCGCAATCCTCCAAGCATGATCCGCTAACTTGGAGCTAGGGTCTCTGATCACGACATCGAGGATCCCGTCAACGCTCAGATTACCGTCTACGGCGGAAGAGGCATCTGTAAGAGAGAGAAAAACTACGTTTAATGAGCTTGATAAACAGTCTCGCTAACATCGGCTGATAGTCATCGAATCGACCGAGGGCGGTTTCTCGCTCGTCGGAGGAGCGTCGGAGCACTTCCACCTCTACAACTACCAGTTCGCCAACACGAAGAACATCTTCGCCTGCATGCTGCAGACCGAGAGCCCGTAAGCTGCCGAACACCCCATCTCGTTTCGTCTGGCCGAATCTCGCGCTAACTTGCTTGCCCCCCAAAAAGGTACTACCAGCCGACCCCGAACGCCATCGAGCCGTTCCCCGTCAACCCCGCCATCCAGGACCCCGACTTCGCTGCCTCGTGCAACGGCGTCCAAGGCAACTGCGCCAACGCGTGGGGAGTGCGCATCATCGACTCCTCGGACATCTTCGTCTACGGCGCGGGCACCTACTCCTTCTTCAACAACTACGACACCCGTAAGTCTAACTAAATAACCGCTCCCTAAGCATTCCGCACCTTCACCGCAAACTCGGAACCCAACCGCACATACTTGACGAAATAAAAATTTGTCCGCTGACCAAATAACGCGACAGACTGCAACCCCTTCGAGAACGGAGCCAACTGCCAGTCCCGCATAAACTCGATCGAGGGCAACATCAGCAATCTGAACATCATGGACCTCAGCACCATCGGCACGACGGCCATGATCACCCGCGACGGCAGGGATATCGCCCGCTGGCAGGACAACAGGAACACCTACGCGGCCAACATCATGCTGTTCCGGATTGCCTAGAGGCCGGCTCGGTACGGGAAGCTTCCTGAGCTGCGCCCAGGGAGACGCGAGATGACTCGATAGACCACTCCCACAGGAGGGGGAGATGATAGGATACCCCACGCGAGGCTGGCCCGCTGAATATATGTAGAACGTGTGCCAGCGGCAGGTCACTCGTCACTGTTTGTATCTAAGATTATTCATGTACATATATACACTTTCAAGCTACATAGGATGTGTGAATAAACACAGCATGTCAACTTCAGCCCAAATCCCCCCCTCTCCCACCCGAGTCTCATAACATGAATGAGTCGCGCGCACGAGACGTATGGCAAAGTAGACAGGTCCCTTTCCCAATGCCAGCTAGATCGCACAGGTAACAAGCAGACCACGTCTGTATCCATCCGGTCGCTACTCGCTCAGCCCGTCAGCGAATACCCGACATCGCCGCTCTCGCGGCCCAGCTGCACGAGGCGGGCGCGCATGGCCTCGGCGCGCGCGCGGTACCGCTCGTCGAGCACGGAGAAGTCGCAGCGGTCGACGTAGGCGCCGACGCCGTGCTGCAGCACGTTGCGGGCGCGGAGCCGGCCCGCGCCGGGGCCGGCGCGCCCGGCCGACCCGTGCAGCGTCAGGCGCTCGCGCCCGGCGTCGTACACGCCGCGGTGCAGGATGTTGTTGTCGTAGAAGACGGCGTCGCCGGCGCCGAGGCGCACGACGAGCTGGCCCGGCATCGACGCCTCGAACGGGCCGGCCGCGCGCTCGGCCGCCGTGCGCGCGCGCCGGTGCGACCCGGGAACCACGACCAGGCTCTCGTCGCCGTCGCAGAGCGCCAGGTTCCACTGCGCGTGCCAGTAGCCCTCCCGGTGGAGCTCGTCGAGGCGCGCGCCCTCCTCCTCGGGGGTCGCCTCGGCGGGGATGTCGTCGCGGTGCCAGCGCAGCGCGAAGTCGCGGTCAGGCCGCACGAGCAGGTTGTGCAGCTCCATGACGAGGCCGTCGTCGGCGCTGCACGCCATGAGCTCGGCGGCCGGGCCCAGGATCTCGTCACCGAAGTAGACCCGCAGGAAGGCCGCGTGGTCCGGCAGCGCCGGGTCGTTGAGCCCCTGCACCCCCCAGATGCCCTTCTCGGCGGCCTCGGCGGCGTCCCACGGCGGGAACTGCTTGCCGACGGTCCGTACGTGCGGCCAGCCGCCTGACCGTGCGAGCGCCGTCGTCCGCTCTGCTGCGACGCGCAGGGTCGACACCTGCTCCGGCGTGAGGATGTTCCGGATCACGACGAACCCGTCGGCGTCTAGCTGATCGCGGAGAGTCGAGGACGGCATGATTATGCGGCTGGTTGATGATGCAACGCCATGTATACCTATGGCTGGTCTATGTGTGTGGCGGAAACCTGGAGAAGACTCCGTCGAAGGAAAAGTGCCGTGACGAAGCAGTGACAGGAAGGTTGCGTCCAGGATGAGAGAGTAGACCTAATCAAGTCCCTTGGTGGGATTACTGTGTGCGGGTGGGCCATGCACCTTATATCGCAATGCAGGTGATCCGTTCGGACCTGTTCTGTTGGGACGATCACTGGACTAGATGTCCGCTTATAATGCGTTAGTACTGCGGGGTTGATTCCCACATCGATACAACGTTGCCTGGATGTTTTATTGAAGCTGGCTGGTATTGACCCAACGTCGATTATCATATTGAACGAGGTTATTCAATTACCAGTAACTTTGGTAGGCAAAGTAGAGGGTACCCTTCGTCTCTCATCTGGCACTGGACGATACCTGTACATATTATTAGTAAATTAGTTCGGCTGAAGACTGAGTGGCACCATACACAATATACGAATAATCTCCCCAGCAAAACGGTAACGTTGTCCACAACTCCCGGCCGCTGGAGCACTCACATAACGCAAGGGGACGGAGCCAAAGGTTTTCAACGTCGAAATTTCATAGACCTCCTCCGGCATCCTTCATATTCTGAGCGCGTGTCTGGCCCTTAACATACTCGCTTAGTCGCATCTCGTTGCTTTCATTTCCGTGCCCTTCCATAAACTGTCCCCGAGATGGACCCGGGCTATAAGGGGGTAAGGATGGAAACCCCTGCTGTGACGGGTGACGGTAACCATCCGTGATCATCGCCGCCTCAGCCGCAGGGTCTATCGTACCCTGATATGCTATCGAATCTTCTACAGCTCTGTTGTGATCGACTGGAGATATGACTGGCGATCTAGTTGGAGGCGTCATTGGAGAGACTGGAAGGGTCAAATGGACAGTCAGCCCTCGCGGTGGCAAGGCTGGTGGGTCGGAAGAGGACGACGCTTGAGCGGATGAAGAATGGTGAGATCTCGAGTGCATCGAACCGACCCTTGCTACCGGCGAGGAAGGACTCGATGTCACTCCCGTGAAGATACCCCCTTGGACCGGGGAGGAAGGGTCCTCCACGTCAGCAATCGAGTCCCGTCGATGCACTTTAGGCCCCGTAGCCTCAAGCCGATGCGCGTTATCTGCCATCTCAAGGAGGTCATTTACGCGGCTCGATTTCGTGTAGAGAGGCTCTAGGATCCGCAGCACCGATAAGGTAATCGACACGATGTAGGAGTACCTACGCATGTTAGCTAGGAGCCGGGTGAATACCCACGCTAAGAGTCCCATACATCAAAGCTATAACCATGCAGTAGAAGATCCTCTGCACCGTGCAGAATTTGCTAAGCGTCCCCTCATCGTCGTCATCCTCATCACTGGACCGGGCGCGGACGAATACTTCATGTGATTCGTTGTTATCACCGGCGATTTCGACTACGGGAAGTCAGTAAGACAGGACCGCGAAAATCAGTCGCGGAGCCGGGGGAATTACTGTTGTCTCTTCTCAACCCGCGGCAGCTCACCGGGACCCCCGATCTCGCCAACAGAGTTATGATGACGATCATCAAACCAAGGAATAGAGCATCACACGCAATGAAGATCGCCAATGTCTTCGTGGCGGGGCTGCGCCGTCTTTTTCTCCCCGGGTGCAGCACCAATACTACGATGCCGGAGTAGATGAACGCCATACAAACCTGTCAATAGGATCAATGATGGTTCGGGGTGCAAGGAGACATTGGGAAGCCTGTTACTGACCATCAACTCCAGGGCATGCATCGTCTTGGATAAGCCCATCCCTCGTAGACCGATATAGGCCAGAAGCCCCCCATTTAAAGCCGTGGTAAACAGCGTCCCTAATGCTTGTAGTACCCTAACGAACACGAGCCATGATGATATCGTCTTAAACCTCGCCGCTGGGATCGTCCATGTCCAGGCCATTCTAGGAGCTGACGACGACTACGCGTACTGTTATCTTGCTTGCGAGCGAAGAGGGTGCAGACGAAACGCAAGATAATAGAAAAGAGAGGCCAGGCGAAACGTTGGATGTGGTTAGATATCCGGCAATAGAACGGGCGGCGGTGGTGCATAAGCAGCAGCTGCGGTTGAGATCCTTCGTAGGATCACCCGCAGGACCCAACGAATCGCTTGAGGGCGGCTAGAACGCCAGGGTTTATAGAGCTGTGGGCATCCCAGCTACTGGGGTCTGGGCGAACCGGTTTGGGACCATTTGATCCTTCGCCTCAGCCAATCATTTCGGCCTGCTTATATTCACCGTATTACATGCGCCTGACCCCCAAAACTATAATCTTTTTTTGGCGACTGGCTGAATGCGTCGAATACATGACCGTTACAGCCCCCTTAAGGCTGATCTAGCAGGGACGCTTCCCAACTTGAGGCAAGTTGGGCTTTACCGGCAGCTTTACAGGGCAAGAAGCCGCCTGAAACTGGGAAAGGAAGGTCAGCTCGCAGGCATAGCCTCAATGTAGATCCACTCAGCAGACCCGTCGCATGCGCCTGGCCCCCCCGAGCAATCACATAGGACGGAGATCAGGCGAAAGATGACAGCAACCAACTAGGTTCTTGATTGGTCGACATAAGACAGGATTAACTTTGGCATCTAGCCTTGCCTAGTAAGGCTTAATGCCATGTATTCGAATGGGGATTTCATGCTACCATATTCCCGGTTATGATAAGGCTAGGCCTAGTAATCTGCATCTTAGTAGTCCCTTTTTCAAGGATGCTGTTGGAATAAAAGGCGTTGAAGGCAGCTGTATGCTATCGGGCAAAGCTGTTTCGTCGCTGGATTTCTACCGGCCAGATGTCTGCTGCTGATATCGATACACAGGAAGTTTGGACGGCGGACCCCATGGCAGGTACGACTTTGAGCTTTCGGAGTAAGCTGGGGGCCTAGACGCTCTAAATGCGACAGTTGTTTCGTCTATGCCCATCGATCTGCCTCCTAGGCGCACTTTTCGGCCGGCCAGCGCAGCGTGAAGCCAGTCACTGTCTTCCGAACGTTTTCATCCCCCGGATCGTTCTCGAACATAGCCTTCTCCATCTTCTCCTCGAGGATCTTGTCCACGATGAAGCCCCTCTCACGAGCAATGTCGAAGAAAGCGAGATCCTTGAGCCTGAGCCAAGGCCTGTAGCTGGTGAAGAATACAAAAGTCCTGCTTTCCGGCACCCGCCGCATCGTCTCCTCGATGGTGTCGACCAACTTCGAATGCTCCGAATGTCTGAAGAGCAGGTCGGCGAGGATGAGCACGTCGAACTTCGATGCGCCGACCGGCTGTAGGTGCGCGAGCAGGTGAGCCGGGTCCGCACCCCAGACGTAGCCGTCCGCGACAATGACAGAATCTTGCGAGTTCTCCCCCGCGGTGGTAGGGATGTGTTCGCATTCCAGGATATTCTTCTTCATGTTATCAACGAGGTCCGGGTCCGGGAAATCAGTGACGACGACCTTGCGGGCACCCAGTATAGCACAGACGAGACTCGGGAGACCGGCTCCGGCCCCGAGTTCCAACACGCACCGGCCCTTAACTTCGTCGGGGTGAGTCTCGAAGTACTGGGATATTATCCGGCTGCCATTCCAGAGATGATGAGCCTCTAGCGGGCTAGAGCCCACCAGATGAAGAGTGAGGGGCTTCCCTGACTGCAGCGTAATGGTCTGAGACGTTGGTGGCGGCGATGGAGGATAATAACCCTCAGGGTCCTGGAAAAACCCTGTTATATCTTCTTCATCCATTGCTTCGGGCTGACCTATATGCGAGGAATGCTGACTTGTAAAACGCAGCGTTATCTGCCCAAGGAGCATCATAGGCGAAGTTTTCCTACTAAGGACCTACTATGCAGGTGGGTACTGTAAGGGTATGTACGTACTACGTAATAAGTCCAGGTTTCCAACACACTACTACTGTACTATAGCTTCGAATGACATGTCGTAAGACCCCACTTTCGGTTTCCTGTATATAAGGTAAATTTGTGTTTAAAAAGCGAAACTTTGCATTCACAATCTAAATGTATTTACCTAGTGTCAGATTCCTTTCAATGTTTCTAGTACGACGCTCGGGCACCTGCGGCTCGCCAAGTACTCTCCTTACGGGGAGGCAGACAAGACAAATAAACAAGTGCGAATAATCGTATTTCTATATATATTTATGTACAAACGCCAATTCCAGTTATGATAACCGAGGTGCCAATTTATGTAGTACCACAACTTCGTCTCCATCGGAAGTAGCTCTATGTTGGACTCTACGTATTTGAACCGGGTTTGAAAATCAGGCAACTTGAATTTCAAACCCCCTTTATATAAGTGCTGAAGCATAGCCGACCACGCAAGCCAACTAGACATCGGGTGCTCTTACACGGTGAGGACTCCGACTCCTTACCGTCTCGGCATGCGTCGTCGTCGGCGACGGCACGCGCAGTGATCCATCGGCCGCGGGGACGGGCATCGCCTCCCGGCCGCTCAGCGTAGGAGGGATTCCGTCATGAGCATCATCATCATCACCGCCGTCATTGGCATCGGAAGATGACAGCGACAGGCGCGACATCCCCAGCGCGTCCTCCTCATCGGCCCCACGCCCCGCACCGGGGGGCTTGGCGCCGGGCTCGTGCTGGTGCAGCTTCATGTTGACGAATAGGGCGTAGAGACCGAAGTCGTAGGCGAGGCGACAGACGCCGGCGACGACGAAGGCGATCCAGAAGCGGTCGCCGGCGGCGAGAAGACCCGTGATGAAGGGCCCGGCCATGGCGGCGACCGTGCGCAGCGTGCTGGTGACGCCCATGACGGCGGTGCGCTCGCTGGGCGGGACAACGGCGGCGATGAGGGCAGTACGCGGAGCCTGGTCCATGTTGTTGAGGCCCGCGCGCACGAGCAGCAGCGCCGCAGCGGCCCAGAGCGCGGGCGGCAGGGGGAATATCAGCACGGCGGCCGACGACGGCGCGTGCGTGAAGACCATGGTGTTGACGAGGCCGATCTTGCGCGCCAGTGGGCCCGCAAACACGGCCGACACGGCGCCCAGGAAGTAACTGGCCGACTGGACGTCGCCCAGCGTCGACTTGGACGGGTGGAACTTCGTGTCCATGTAGTCTAGCGTATTTCGTGAGCCAGCAGTTTTACTACTACAGGGACGCGCGCTCGGGAGCTTGGTGGCGGGAGTGATCCGGCTACATCTCAAGAGCTGAGTATCCCCGTTCCGACTAGAACAAGCAAATTTCCTTCAAAAAAGGGGCCAGAGAGGGGTGAAAATAACTCATGAACATGCTTACAGTTAGTGAGCGAATAGGGGACCATGCCGTCAGCCACCGAGTCTACCGCCAGGAGGAACCACAGCTTGTACATGACGGAGCGCGTCGGCGCCGAGATCTCGGTGAGCCGCGAGGAGAACCAGAAGACGCTCCTCTTGACCCAATTGCCCTGGGATCGAGTAGCGGCCGGGGACCCGCGAAGCTCCGCGGGCCCCCGGGGGTCGTTCTCGTCCTGTGGTAGCCGGGAATACGCCTCTTGCCTGCCTTCCATCTCGCAGTCGCTCGTCAGCAGCAGGACGAGGAGCGCGTTGACGACGCCCATGACGGCATATACCCAGAAGAGCGCGTGGTACGCGTCGACGGGTGCCCAGCCCTTGCTCTCCTGCAGGAAATGAACGATCCGCCCGGAAGCCTCGCTCCCCATGGAGGAGCCCAAGGTAGACGTCGTAACATACCAAGCCAAGACGTCCGCCCGAGTGGAGGGCGTTGTAAGCTGCGACAAGATGGACCTACGACTGCTTAGCCGCGAATCAAGGAAAACGGAGAAAAAGAAGAGAGGCGACGATCTTCTCTGTTCACCGGCTGACTCACTCCTCGATACTCCGAAACGGGCCGAAGTCGCCCCCGGTCACACTAACTACGCCGACAACGGCCGCGAACAGAAGCAGCCAGAAGTTCTCGAAGACGGCGAAAAAGGTCCCGCTCAACACCATCAGGAAGGATCCCCCGAGGAGCACTTTACGCCGTCCCACGCGGTCCGCGATGAGGGTGAGTAAGGTGCCCAGGATAACATCGCCGAGCATGGTCAGGGTCATGAACAGCCCGATCTGGTGATCGGAGAACTTGAGCGCCGAGAAAAATATGGCTAGCGGATGTCACCCGTCTTAGTGGACTGCGTTCCCATAACAGATACGAAGGTCATCGGCAGGCGTGGTTTTCCAACATACCGAGTATCAGTGCGTTGGTGCCATAGGCGAACATGCGGCAAGCCCTCGCCAGGATCATGAGGTATGCATTTCGGCCGGTCTCCTTGATCGATTCGATCCCGAATTCGTGATAGAACCACTTAAGTGGTCGTACCAGTGCAGACATGTTGCCGCTGTTCAACCACACTGAAAATTTCCGTTATGGACGAAGAATGACACCTCAGATACTCCAAAGGTTCGAGGAAATCGTAGTTGCGGAGAACCTTCCATCGGGTTAGGGAGTGGGGGCCTCGGAGTTAGGTCCCGAGCTCGGCCCCGCGGGATAAGGGACCTTGAAAAACTGTTGCTAGAAATTTATGTCCCTGCTACGCAGTGCCGGTCTCATGTTGGGATCTGAGACGGGGTCTTGTGGTGTTGAGTCATACGCCTTACTATGTAGTGCTATCACGAAGCCACGTAGCTTGTTGCAAGATCTCTGCAGCTATAGCGCCACCTCAGCTCTACAATAAAGTTGTTGGTAGTGTTCGCCTGTTACATCGGCTAGGACCTTGTACCGAATTCCTTGCGTTGCCAGCTAATACCTACCAATATGTCGCGGGCTGCTTGTCTAACCGCATCGAATATCAGAAGCCTCTTGCTAGGGTCGTTCACCCCGGTATCGTGTGCTCCTGGGTCAATTATCGATGGACCGGTGTATTACGCAGTCGATGCATTGGCACGTAGGACCGCAAGGACAAGAATCCACGGACCCCGGAGGCAGTGGATATGACACAAATATGTAATTTTCTGCTGAGTAGGCAGGCTCTCCCTGATCCGAAGGCGACGCTGTATCCGAAGGGGTATTTATCGTCGCTGGAGATATTGCATCCAAGGATGTGGCTTTGTCATTTGCCGGTTTCATGCTGTTAGCATCTATGACTCCGTTCGTATGGCACTGGTCTTTTGCGGTATCTTCGTCAAATTGGAATTTTAATGCATCCCAAATGAGCTCCTGTGTCGAATCATTATACGGGTGGGTGGGACACCCAATGCATTGACAGTCCTTGCCACAGGAACACTGGTGGTTCTTAATTGGGGCTGTACCTCTCGCGTGAGTATCAATCGGAGAATGATGGTTCTGATATGAGCTTTGTAATCCAGCTTGAGAGGAGTTGTCCATGAACTGTTGGTACTGCGCAGGATGTAGAGGATGTGCGATGGAACCCCACAAAGGAGGATATATGTGCATAGTTACTGGATCGTGATTGTAGTATTGTGAATGATGCTGTGGATCGAGCGAGGTCGTTTGATTTGCCGCCAGCATGCTGTCATTCGTGGAGAATATTTCGGTTTGGGGGTTGAAGTTTGTCGGATTCCAGGATTGCTGCGGAGGCATTTGTACATGTAGTTGTGGTTGCGACTGCGGCGGAAGCCCCTGAAAAACTGACCCTATATTAGGTGTCGGAGGCTCATGCGAGGCTTTCGACACGGTCGAACAACAGCTCGAAGTCCCTCGTGGTCCGATTACTGGGGCGTCTAGAGGCATGCTACCGGTTGCGTTTTCTGGGACCACTGAAAAGTCTGCCATCGTACGCCAAGGGTGCAATGAAGTTGTATCATAGTTCCCATTGGGGGTAAAGGAACTGTTACCCCCTGGTCCATACACGTCCCCGAAAAGCGGTATCGCAACAGTGGGTGAAGTAGCAGCCATCAGAATGGATTCATGTTGCGTCCTCGCCGATATTGAAGGCACGATGTTGAAGCTGCTTGCATCCATGCGCTCCAAGTTGGCAACGCTGAATGATGACTTTTGACTTGCGGATTTTCTGGAGGTTTTCTTCTCAATCCGCAACGGAGACGTTGGAGATACTGGCGGGTTATCTAAAGCTTTCTGCAACATCACTTTCTCTTCCCCTGCCTGTCCGTTCAGATCTTCCATGGAACTAATACCATTAGTAGGGCTGATAGCGGTGGCAGAGCTGGTACTGGGTGTAGCGCTGGTGTCGACGGTAGAGCTGGCCCTATCAGGAGAATCCGAAACCTTGGTGGGCTTGGGACTGTCACTAGGCTTAGAACAACCGCAATTCGGCTGGCGTGGTAATGCGGCGAGGACTTTGCCACACCCGCACCGGGCACCGGGCAAGTGAGGACATGAGCTGAGTGGCCGGCCGGGTTTCCGAACTGCCATCATGAGACGATCCGTATGGTTACACTTCGAAGAGCGGTGTCCGCGAATGCATGCCATACTGAAGCCAGGGTTGAATGGTTAGCCTTAACCAGTCCGTGCGCGAGCTCTTACGAAGAGCGCCAATCATTAAGGGGTCATGCCAACGGCAGTGTGATAGAAGCACCCACAGAGCCTGGTGGATGTTTGCAAAGTCGCGTACACAAAATGGCACATTACACTGAGATGAAATCATAGAATGGAGTAACATACCAGGCCACTTTCTGTCCGTCGATAGTAGGCATCTTGGCTAATTCGTTGGTTAGCTGGATCAGGCGGTTGCGTAACGTCTTCCTGATTTAGTCTGCTTATAATCCGCGTTCCACCGCATGTATGGAGGCTTTGGTATAGAATATGGGTGGTAGGCTGGAATAAGGATCACAAGTTAAAATACATTTCATCAACCGGCAGCTGTCTCTTACTATTGAAATGGTATCTTCGAATCTTCGTGTATGGTCGAATAAGAGATGGTAGGAAAAATTTTGTTTCTGCAGTGGGTTTCCCCCTGTGTCGCAGCTCGCTGTACAGTACGAGGATTGAAGAAAGATGGGGGGTAGGCAACTGAAATCCGAGGAACGTACGCATATGCGTCCGGGGTATGGATGGTTTCGGATAGCAAGCCTTGATGAATGACTCGCAGCCTGAGGACGTCGCAGTCGAAGGAATAACGAGAGACGGTCCACGTCCAATGCACAGGGTACGTATCGTCTTATGGCCCGTCGAGTGAATATATCACGGGCAATCTAATGAGACAAACGCCCCCTAGAAGTCGGACAGCAGGTGGCGGCAGCTCGATATTACTCGTGGTCGTAAATGGGATGACGGCTAATCATTGACAAAGTTGGATATCGTTGAGCGATTGCCAGCCGCTCCTGTGGCTTTGCACTGGGAGCCGATTCGGGAGGAGTTGGAATGCCGAGAGCCGAGTCCAGATAGTTTTACGACGGGTGCATCACAGCAAGAAGAAAGCCCAATGTCGACATCAAAGACTATCCCGGATTGCTTTACATATCGCAAATGAAGCTTAGGCAGCTAGACAGTAGGCCTTAGAGAGGAGACCGCTAGAGCGTTGTTTGAATAGTCCAAAAAGCTGCGGCTGACCTCGTGGACTACCTGCTGACTGGCCTTGGAGAGAGCTGCCTTGGCTACCGAAACCGAGGAGAGGCACCCAGGCGATAGAGGGAACGGAGGGTAGGCAAGATTTTCTCGGTCGCGTAGTCGAACTTTAAACCCCAGAAACAGGGAAGCCGTCAAGCAGATCCAAGCCCTTCTCTGGCAAAGGGTTTCGACTTTCCAATTGCTGGGTATATGATAAAAGCGACGGCGCAGAAAAGAGGACTAGAATATCGGTAGACATGCAACCAGTGCGTGTTGGTTGAAGGGGTCCGGGCCCGATTCTATGCGCTCTCAGGGCTCCCGACACACGTCCGGCTTCCGCGGATGCAAACGCAGTAACGTTAAATTAACGTTGAGATAGGGTCTTCCAGTCGCTAGCTCTGGCTGAGGACCTCTCAAGGGGGTATGCTTCCGGATCATCGAAGTTACGCATCTGAGATCCTCCAGCTTTCCGAGAAAAACGCGGAAAGGAAACAGACCTAGACGTCAGATTTCTCACATGGCTTGTCTTTCCTGGACGTCGTGGTTTCCTTTCTCCGTAGTGGGGGCCCGTGAACTACAAAAACGAGCAAGTTTTCATTGGCCCACAAGGACAGGGCACGCCTGCTAAGAGCGGTGTCCAGTAAAAGAAGTCTGCTGGACAAAGGGGGTGTGCCCTTAATATGGGGGTCCTAATTGGTGCTAAAGGCATTTGAGGGGCGGGGCCTGCTAGGTGTAGCAGAGCCCCGCGAGATCAAGTGCTTCTTCAGCCTTTCAAGAGTTTCAACCAACAGTCACAATTTTGATCAACTAAGGTAGGTAAATAGGCACTTTCATGTAAGCTACCTATGTAAGTACCTAAGGATGCCCTTTTCACCTGAGGGAGCTGGCCGCAATTCTTTCACAGAGCTTGCACAGAACTTGCACAGAGAGTTAGATGTTCTATATCTGGCGTCTTAGGTATTAGAAGGCCATATCTACAGAGATTGCACCGCTGTTTGCAGATAGTATATAATTACTAATAATATTATGTGGTCCCTACCTGCATAGTAGGCAGGCAATGGCCGGTATTAAAGACAGAACCATTCGTCGCGGCAAGGACTCGCTTATGCTCTTGATATCGGGGGGCGCCTCCTTTCTTGGAAGCAAGGAGGGGGGCTAATACCCTGTACTGGCCCAAGCCCGTGGACAAAATAATTGGCATACCCCCACGCTGCTTAGAGCAACTTATTACTATGTACGCTGCAACTATTTGCAAAGAGTGTAGAAAATTAACCAAGACGCTTAAAAAAGAAGTTACTGATATTCCCGATTAGCTTATTTATTGACCTATTAAATAATGTATATCTTGCAAGTCGGCAGACATCAAATGGCCTATCCATTGATATCATTTTTGCTGGTGTTTAAGAAGGTAAGAGTAAGGTGTGACAATTATTTTGTCCACGACCTGTGGCCTTAGCCTGGCCAATCCTAGATAGCGACAGTAACCGATTGCAAGAGACTAATCTTCAGCGACTAACATTTTTGGGGAGGAGCTTCACTAAATGCGGCACCCAGTACATCAGAATTAGACTCCGGCATGCTTAATATAGGAGAACGATGTAACTGTGTTCAGCTTTGTTTTCGTCGGATCGTATATCGCTTGAGTTGTATGCTTAGTTCGCTATTAGAAATTCTACGACGCTACCTGGCACGGCAACGATATTTGAACCCTGGGGGCTAGCCGAGTGCAGTCCGCATTTTGCGTGAGCCGCACCGGCGACAGCGGCTTGGCGGACGTATCGGATGCACGTCGGGAAAGCATGACGGCGGTACCGGAGTCAGGGTGTCTGGTACATAACCCAAAGGTGATGTTATGTACTGTAAGTACGTACGTACCCATACCAATGGCTCTCCTTCCATCCGGCAGGGGCGGCGCCACGTTTTCCGTCCCAACGCCCCGAGATCGAGGCGCCGAGAGAGACACGCGCTAGCAAACTTCCCCGTACCGGACGCACCGAAGCTCTTCGGCCCAGAGACGGAACGTTCTGGGCGGCCCATAGGAGCACTGTAAGCAGGTTACACTGAGCCGAGCTAAGCTCTTCTTAATATCCAGTTCGGAGCGCCTCAACGTGACATTCGGCAGAGTGGCCGCCAAGATTTTCCTTCAGCCGCCATGCAATGCGGTGGGAGGAGCCGGCGCTGCGTTAAGCAACAAAGATATATCGTCACCGGTCTAGGCAGACTGAGTGTCAGGTCGCATTGCAACATGCCTGTCGGGTAACTTCCAGCGACGGATCCAGCGCCTTAGCTATACTGAATGTGTGTATGATTCAGTCTTTGGGGTGTAAAGCTATGTAAAGGCTAGACTTGGTGGAAATATCTGTCACCGATGTCAGAATTGCCCATAATACGTAGTGTTTAGTGACGTATTGGAGTATCCGACGACAGTAATAAACAACTGGTGGGTCGGAATCGTAACTTTATTGATGAGCCACACTAAGTTAGCAACAAGGCCGGGTTCCGGCACAACTAGCCATGTACCGGCTGGCTGTCTTGCAACCAGGGCTGACGAACCGATTGCGCGGTGCGTATGTCCGTCTCAGGTAAGACAGAGCCACGTGGGATCTCCCTGCTAAACAGCCACAGGGGTTGAGCCTGGGCAATGGGTATAACGTCGGTCAAAATGGCGGTAGGTAGTCTCCAATCAACCCTTTTTCAAGACGCCATCGCATCTGTTCCGCGAACGGCGCGGCAGTCAGTCGAACCTGACCTCGAAAATTACAGTCTCGTCAGCCCAGCAAGGGCTTCAGGCGAGCGCATGGTGATTATTATCCAGTTTTATTTCTGCGCTGCCTAGAGGCACAGCCTGTTAAAAGTCTTGTCTGTTCTATGACTCGCCTGTCCTCGCCTTCACTTATCGCCATCAGAACCGTCCGAGTCGGCAAACATATCGACAGCTCTTGGGCGTCTTCTAGGTTCCTGCGTTGTCGGCCCCTTTTTAGACACCCCGTCCTCGGGTTCATCCCCTGCGTTCTTTCCTTGACCGCCCGCCGCGTCGCCACCGGGGCCGTCTCGATCTTCGTCCATGGGCTCGCCCACCGCCTCGTCCTCGTCCATTGGTACGCCGTCTATATCGCTGTCGAGCTCCAGGTCCATCATCTCGTCATCCATAGCCTCGCCATCCACATCATCCATAAGTCCGCCGTCTTCGCGAGGATCATATTCGGTACCTGTAACGGCGGACACGGGCTTGAAGCCCCGGTCGCTGCTTTGCTGGGCACCAGATCCGGTCTCAACCGTCTTCTTCCATTTGCTTTTCTTGAGCCCCTCTTCGACCTGCTCCTCCTTCTTCGCGCTGGGCGGACTCTCGAATGTCTGGGTGAAGAACTGTTGGCTCTCTTGGGGAAACGCGCACCAGCCCTCCCATAAGCTGAGGACCAGGCCGACGCTGCGTTTCCATTTTTCGCCTCTGAGGCGGCCCCAGCCTTGGCGTTCCGGCATCAAACCAAGGATCTCGAAGATCTTCCTCTGCTTTAGCGAGGCGTCGAAGAGCTGCCGATAGCGCCAGGCATGCCGAACAGTACTCGTCGCCGAAGAGGAGAGGATATCGCTCACGACATAAAGACCGACGAGGCTCGCCCCGCTAGTATCTTGCGCTTCGTTCGACTTCGTCGCTTCGTCCGGCATGGGCGTAGAGTTATGTGATTCCCCATCATGCGTCCCAGAACTCTTATCACTTCTCTTGTACTCGGGATTAGCGTATGTAAGTGCGAACGGTTTGGCGATATTCGAGACGATCATATCGACTATTTCGTCTGACCCTCGACTTGCATGCGTGATAGCAAAGGCGGTCACTCTCGCTATGTCCCCTTTTCGTATCCGAGTTAGGGTTGTAGGGAGTCGCGCCAAGAGGTGAGCCAGCTTTGCCTTGTCAAGCGGGTTCAGATAAATGTTTTCATTTTCGCCTGCCTCGGCTGGCTTCTGTGGCTCATCCTCGTAGTCTTCCTCGTCCGAAGAGTTGTATTCCGGATCAGATACGAACTCGTCAATAGCAGTGGTATATTCGTAGGCAAGCCCCTTGTCTGGCATCTTCCACGCGTGACTTCCCTCGAACAGCGGCAAGTACTTGCCCTGACGAGCGACTTTCGCCTGGGCACCGGTGATGATTTCCCATAATCGCCACCGATACCACACACCGCCTTCGCTCCTCGCATCCCAGAGCCATGCCCACTTCTCTTCCTTCTGTACGTCGGGACGCGACATGAGAAGTGCTTCGAATTCCGGCCCGTGCTCTAAAACCGCCTCAATTACTTTGTGAATAAGCTGCAATTGTTTAATGTCCTTGGGCGGTGATACCGGAACGTGTAAGATAGTCTTCTGCAACGGACCACCGCTAAGACTATAAGATGTCGGAGGAGCGAATCCCCGGTGTCCGCCATACTGATACGGGTTGTTGTCAGCAGCCTGGGGGGCAGGTTTGGCACCAAATGCGTGGGACGTCGTAGTCGAGGATGTGAGCGATGAAGTTACGGTTGTTGATGCCACTGCGGATGACAAGTGTCTGTGTAAGGACAGGTAGAACCCGTAACCAAGGTACTTGTTTTGCAGGGAGCTGACTGTCGTGTCGATGTCGGTTGCCGGGGTCTCCTTGGATAGCGTAACAATGGCGGCCATGGATTTCCTCTCGCTACCGGTAGAACTGCCTGCGGATATTATCTTCACGTTTTCCACCGTTAAATTCGTGGGAATCAGGGCCTTGACGAAGGCTGGCGAAGCCCCAGGAGGCAGATTGGCTAGGCGCAAAGTAGGTTTGGCAATGGCCTTCTCCTCCGCGAGATCTCTTGCCCTCGCGTCATTCTCGTCATCGCTGGTGTCGAATACTTTCGCGACCGATTTCAATGGCGCACTGGGACCCCCCTCATTCTCGTCATCGTGAAAGCCCAACCGCCCACGCGACGTATCCCTATGGCCCTGTTGATAGCTATCGAAGCCTCTTTTCTTACCAAAAGCCGTCGGCGGAGGTCCAAGGGAGCCCGGACCGCTCTTCATGCCCGTCCCAGAGCCCGCACCGAAATGTCGTCTCGAAGCGCCTCCTCCGAGAGCGGCAGGCCGGCCGAGAGGCGCGCCTTGTTGACGCGGGGGTCCTCGGTCGCCCCGATTCGCAAAGTTGTCGGGGTTGACGTCGTCATCTTCGTTGTCGAAACTCTTGACAAAGCTCTCGTACACGGCGGCAGTCTCGGCGGCTTCTCGCCTTCTCTTTGCCTCGGCGTCAGCCTTCTGCTTCTCGAAAGCAGACTGCTTAGAAGGCTTTTGGAGCTTCGCCTCGACGTCGGGGAATTCGGTGAGGTCTTTATTAGACGCCATTATGCTGTCTAACCGAAGGAGTGAGACTACGGGGATAGCATTATGGTTGGGATACTCTTTCTAGAAATTTGCTGTTCCTGGTATCCGTGTGTGACTGACGTATACAGGCTTCGTACGCAGGTTTCGTATGCAGGAGTAGGAGGCATTGTGCGATGAGCTGGTAGCGCTGAATCTCAATACGTGCATATTAAGCTATCCGATGTAACTAACGTCTAGGGCTATATACATATGCACATACATACATACATCCATCCATTAAGCATTGGCCCGGGTTAATCGGTTCAAGTTGCTCGTAGCTCCGATGCATGTCGGCCGCAGGGCGGCAGGCAGCCAACCCCACCAAGGCCTTCGCTCCACCTACATGTATTCAGCTGACCCTACTAACGTAGATCTTATCAGTAGCATCTGTAGTCAGCTACTGCGGCCAATGACCAGCGTACGCGCACTTTCTGGCCCGAGCCAAGAGGGGCAACATCGTAAGATTCCATTCACTAGTGCCTTATTCTCTCCTGATATGTCTCCGATTAGGATCACTGCAAAGGTGGGTCAGACCTTTAGCGGTGCCCGAAATATATATCACCTAGGGTTCACTGTTTAAACCTAAGACACCATGTGCAGGAACAAGTCGCCCCGTCCGCTGTTGACGAGATAATAATTTAAGGTCGTACACGGTCGTCGCTCCTCGGTCCTTGGTAAGTGGTTCGCTAGACAGAACTGGCATGTACCCCTCACCGACCCCGATATCCTACCTGACCTGTCCCTGCCCCGTCCTCCCAGACATCTCGAAGACCACCGACATGGAAGAAACGGCCTACAAAGCGCCGGGGAGCGTTCTGATCATCGGCTCGGGCGTCTTCGGCCTCTCGACGGCCTGGGCCCTGACCAAGCGCCCCGAGTTCGCCTCGACGACCATCACGGTGCTGGACCGGTCGCCGGAGCCGGGCGTGTTCCCGGCCCGCGACGCAGCGTCCGTCGACTCGTCGCGCATAATCCGCACCGACTACGCGGACCCTGCGTACGCTGCCCTCGCGGCGGAGGCGGTCGTGCACTGGCGCCAGACGGGCGACGACGAGCTGGGCGGCCAGGGCCGGTACAGCCGGTCGGGCCTGCTGCTGGGCGCCGACGACGGGCCCCTGGTGCGCCCCGACGGCGCCGCCACCGGCATCGCGTACGCAAAGAAGAGCTGGGTGAATGCCATGGCGCTCGGGCAGACGCAGGGCTACCCCCTGAGTTCCATCCGTCTGGTAGCGCGCCGGACGTCCATGGCTTACCTGTCAGGCACGGGCGGCGGGTTCGCCGACTGGGGGTACCTCAACGAGAACAGCGGGTGGGCCGATGCCGAGGCCGCCATGCGGTGGACGTACGAGCGCGTGGTCAAGACAGGCCGGGTGACCTTCGTGAACGGGACGGCGGAGCGGCTCGAGACCGACGCCGAGGGCAAACGGGTTACGGGCGCGAAGCTGAAGGACGGCAGCGTCTTGTCCGCCGACCTGGTCGTTCTCGCGGCCGGCGCGTGGACGGCTTCCCTCGTAGACCTCTCGTCCCAGGTCGTTGCTACCGGGCAGGCCATGGCCTATCTGGAGCTGACGGAGGAGGAGCAGAAGAAGCTGCAGAACATACCCGTGATGCTGAATCTTTCGAACGGCCTCTTCGTCATACCGCCCAAGAATCGTATCTTGAAGGTTGCCAGACATTCCTATGGCTACTTGAACCCGACACCTGTCCCCACGCCCTTGGGCGGCGCGAAAGGGTCAGCGGACGGGCCCGAAAGCAACGGGGATACCTCTTCTCCGCCGACAGTGACTATCTCGCAGCCGTTCACACACCTGGACGACGCCAGCCTCGCGATACCGCCCGAGGGAGAAGCGGACCTTCGGAGAGGCCTCAAGTCCATGATACCGTGGCCGGAATTACAAGACCGACCGTTCTCTCGTACGCGACTGTGCTGGTATACCGACACGGCCACTGGGGACTGGATCATAGATTATCATCCCCAGTACGAGGGTCTTTTCGTGGCTACTGGCGGGAGCGGGCATGGCTTCAAATTCTTGCCGGTGGTAGGCGAGAAGATCACGGGCTGCATTATGGGGATCTACCCCAAGGAGTTCGAGGATAAATGGAGATGGAAGACTGACAGCAATGCTAGTAAGGCGGTGGTTACAGAAGACGGCAGCAGGGGCGGGAAGCCAGGTCTGATTTTACGTGAAGTGTTAGGACGAAGTAAGGGTGAGAGATAATCTAATATAGGATTGCTGAGCACAGAAGCTTCGAGACGCGGAAATCTCGAACAGAATCGCTGTGGCAGAATTGATCGGTCGCATTTGTGAAAGCGCAGATTAGGGTCATATCCGAGGATGTATTCTTTATCAACTAAAGAGTAAACCCTCACGGGCACGACTCTCAAGGGTGTTGAGAGGGCATGGCAACATGCGTCTTTGCAACTCAAAAGTCATGCAAGGAGTATGCATGCAACCACCATGCCCAAGCAGTTAAGGATTGCATTTACATCTTTCGATGTATCTATGCTATGTTTCCTCATCCGCTGCCGCACAATTTGTCATGCTCCACCAGGGCCACCGTCATTCATGAGACCAGTAATGCGCCCCTATTGTAAACGCTCTCAACAAGCGTTCTCATCACCACCGCGTCAACAGTCATGCCTCAACCGATTAGGACGGCGTCCTCGTCCAGCGCACCCGCCGTCGAAGAATGCTAGGTGCAATCTATGAGAAAACATCCGCAAAATTCTTTAATGTTTTCCGTGTAGGGCAAAATCAACCTCGTCCCTTCCATGTATGTCCGTCCTTTCATAAACGCCGGTGCAATGCAATGTATCGGGAGAAACGACAATTTTACAAACCAGCGCGAGACAGTTGGATCATGATGCATGAATGTAAACATCTGATCCTCATCTTAGCGTGGTAGAATGGAGGTGTCGTGAAATCATAACGTAATCTTACAGCGCTGAAAGAAGCCGCGAGGCAGGATATATTCAGCGTGGATTGTAAGTAAGGATTAAACCTTGCGGAAGTCTATACAGCAGGTTAGCAACGTCATACGAGGCGGGTGGGAGGAGTGAGGACGCACCCTGAAGCACGGGATAGATCATCTCGAAGGCCTGATAGATCTCCTCACGGACTTTGGCACCTGTCAAGACGATCTTGCCGCTGACAAATATCAACAGGACAATCTTGGGCTTGATCATGCGGTAGATCAGGCCGGGGAACAACTCAGGCTCGTAAGAGCTGAAGTTGTGGTGGCGAGAAGCCAGACCCTCCAAGCGAATGGGAAACTTGATATCGCAAGAACCGACAATATTCTGAATCTTGAAATCCGTAAACTTGGCGTTGAAGCCTAGCTTCTGGATGATCCGAGCATACTTGCGCGAGGCAAGCTTTGAGTCGTCTTCTGACTTGGCACCAGTCACCACCATCTTGCCCGAGGCAAAGATGAGAGCCGTGGTCTTGGGTTCACGAATGCGCATGATGACAGCAGCGAAACGCTATTTAGGTCAGCAATCTTGTCCGAGACCACCCATCGACACCACCATCCGTGCCGAAAAGCAGGTGTTTACCTTCGGGTTGTACTCAGCATTTCGCGCATGCAAGGCGATCGTCTTCAAGTCTAAACGGCAATCAAGATTGACCGTCGAGACGAGATTCCTTCACCATGCAATGTGAGCCGAATGTTATGTAGCACCAAGGTAAATAGGTTATACATACTGCAAGGTAGGAGTCAAACCACTTCCACCCTGCGTTGCGGCAGGAGTAGCAGCAGGTGTGGCGGGAGTCACCCCGGTACCGTTCGCAGCTTGGCCGCCCTGCTGACCGCCGCCATTCGCATAGCGCTGTCCGTTCGTCTTCTCAACCTCGGTAGGAGGAGGGGTGAATTCGCTAGCACCACCGGGGAAGGAAAGAGAACCGGGAGCGGTGAAGGCTTTTGCCTGGGCAGCAGTTGCAGGATGTGTTTGAATAGTCCCGTCCATCTTGTTGACAGATCAACACTCAGAACTGTTTCCGCGATGGAGCGTCGAAGCGTGCCGGAAACAAGCAGACCTATGCAACAAGTGTTAATAAAGTTGCTCAGTGGATGGAAAAAAGTTCAGTAAAGAGGTGATAATGTAAGCTAGAAATGGGCGGTTGGATGGGGTGTGCGCAAAACGTGAGGTGGCGTATCAGGTTATCGCAACATCTGGGAGATAAACAACTCTACCAGCCAAGCAGATAGGTCTACGATACCAGGGCAGCCAACGCAGCAACCGCGGTAGCCACCTTGGGAGGGGGACAAGAAATTGAAATGGCTTACCAAAGCAGATGCAGGAGAAAAAACAAGTGAATGTCTCCCCAGCAACACAGCAAGCTGCTTCGGTTATACGGTTATGGTTGCTAGACGGTGGGATCCTAAAACGGGCACGAACACGGCACGAATGGGACGACTGCGAGGAAAGCGAAGCGCAAGGTGGATGAGCGCAGTCGACGTCGAGGATCTGGTGGGATGCGACGAGGACGACGGCAGGGACTCGATCTCTTGCGACGACGCGGGTGACGGTTTGAGATCACCGAAAGGTGGTCTCCTCACTTTCTATCTCTTTTCTTTCTTCAGTTGCCTGCGAGTCTATTGCCACGGTGGTATTCTGCTTCTCCTCTTGGGGCTACACTGCACTGTGACCTGTGCGGTAAGATTACTGGGTGGTTCTGGACCGTCTCGCTCTGTTGCGATAGCACTCGGCTCTCAGATATATCTTGCGACAAAGAATAAAGACGGAGGGAGTGTGTATTGCTTTGTTGTCCTTTGTCGCAAGCGGATATGTAGGCGACGAGGATGGCGAAAACGGAATCGATTAGAATAAAAAGCTCGAGGCTATGACGTATTGAGAAATGTCAGGGAAGATGGCCGGGGACAAGCGGGCCTGTTTGTTATGAATGAAAAACACCACGTTCCGGACCGTGATAAGTGGTCTTGGGTGGAGAGGGCTGGGTCTGTAATGAGAAGGTAGGGAGAGGTTGGAAGGAATTATTGCCAGTTGCCAGACGTAGGTGACAGACCAGACAGCTGTAAGGGTTACGTAAGGCAGGGTCGATCAGGTGATCAGGTGATGAGCTGATGAGGTAATGAGGTATTGGGGGTAGGTCGGGTTGTATGTATTGTTTTGGTGGGGTTCGGTCGGAACTTCCGCCGGGCGCGAAATAGCTTTTTCAAAACATTTGAAATTGAGGGGGAGGTCAGGGCATTTATAATTTTCGGAGGCGACCTCACACATCGGCGTGCACGATCATTCCTAAGGCACTGGCTTCCCACTGTGGCGCCAAACCCACAAATCCCTTCTTTTTCCGGTCGCCTTAGCGTCAACGCTAGTGCCTAGCTAGCCAATCAATTGGTAAGAGGGCAACCTTGAATTTTATCTTGCTAGTTTTTATTCTTTCTAAACGTTAGTCACTCTTAGGTTCCCAAAGAACCTGCACGAAAGAGCAAAAAAAAAAAAAACTTTTCCGTGCCTTTGCCTCGGACCTGCTCTTCCTCCACCACCACCACCATCATTATCGCGACACTTCGATGCAAGACGTCCATCCGTATCTTCACCTCCTACTCCAGTGGAATCCCTTCAACCACCCATTAACGGGAACACGCGACACATACCTGGCCGGTGGCTCAAGCTAGAGAAAAGACGCCTGCACACTTTGGTTCCAACTCATCGCAATATTAGCGGCTCCCCTTCAGTTTATCACGAGATAGGAAAACAGATTGTTGATGATGATGTATGACTCGGTCAACCACGCAACGTTCTGCAGGCAGGGCAAGGCAAGATACATACATTGCCATTCTCCTGCCAGCCAGTCTGTGAGGAGTCAACTCGCACTGGGACCGTTCCCTAACCACTACCACCTCCCATTCCATTTTGTGGAGTTGGGGGCTCAGTCTATCCAATCACGGCCACCGCATAACACACTCCTTGAAACGCAATCGCCCCCATCCCCTATTTTCAGCATGCTAATCTTTCAGTTTCGCTCGTGACATCCTTGACCGCCAATCTTCATCTTGAAGATACCACAACCACTTGTTTGCTACAGAGAAGTGCTGACAGGAGCAATCATCAAATCAGAACAGGAAAAGCGAAGGTCTTCATATGTATCATCTTTTGCATCTCAACATCATCTGCTGCAATCGACAGCCCGACCTCCTTTCGTCGCTCCCGCGGGCCTCGATACTGATCTATCCGCGCTATGGCGATTCCTCATTTCGCAACGTTGTTAGGGAGGGGATGAGCCAAGATCCGACTATTACCCAATTTGCCATCCCCGTTTGCGCATTATCTTTCCTGCAAACATAGGCGAAGTCTCAAACCCAAATAACTCTCCAATAATTCTATCCCTTTTTTCCCCCGACTTCTTGGCCATTTCTTCTGACGTTTATTTTGTCCGGCCGTTCACCCACTTATTTATCCGATTTTCGTTTGGTACTGCAAGTGTGGCAGCCCAACATTTTATCGCAGACAACCTTTTTTTTTTGTCCTATCGAAGAAGGTTGATCAAACTGAAGCGGACAGGCTGAAAAGGCAGATCAGCTTTGCGAGAGTGTCAAAATGGGCCGATAGTGATGAACCCAACCTTCCCCACTGTCTGGCCTCGTTCCTTGAGCTCGTATCGTAGGTTTCATCACTTGCCGGCCGGGCCCCTACAAGCTTGGCCGTGGAACCTACAGTATTGCCGGCCTGCGCCGTTTCCTCGATCCCTGTCATTATGCCTTTCGGTTTAACTGTCCTCACCCAGCCTCACGCACGCTATCCTTGTCAGACGCGTCACTCTTACGGGCTAGCCTGGCAGAAGTCTGCACAAAATGCGCACAATCGTATATGAGTCATACATTCATTTGCACAGCCTGCTTGCACAACCCAAAACATGAATATGTCGCAGTTTGTGGCCCAACGCACAATTGGTCAAGGCCCACCCTGCGCCTCCTTTGAGGATGCATAATCACAATTCAGCAGAAATGATACAAAACCTTCAAGACCTCATTCGAAGGTTTGGTAGGAGTTTCATTTGCAAAGCCTTGGATCGTCAAGGTTCGCTACGAGGCAGTGTGTGCGTAATGGTACTGCCTGAATTTCAGACGCGTCGCGACACAAGCCCGACCAATCTCTGCAAGTGCTTGGGAGGCAATTTTATGACGACGCATGGGGGCTGCACGAAAGCGGCGCTGGATCCATGTACCTCTTAAGTAGCCAGTACCTCAGCACTGTGTTGTGAGGCCTTGGACAGAACCCAGCAGACCCAGGAAGAAACGTCAGTGGTGCTGGATACAGAGCTGCTTGGGAGCTCGGGCCATTTCGGGCTTACGCTACTCAGGATTATCGCCGCAACCTACCAACTAGCCACTTAAAACTGGCGCTGTTATAAACTAACGATTTTTGGAGACCCAAGAGGTCGGGCCAAGTAAAAGTAAACCATCCCGATAGAAAGCGGGGTCACGTGAACCTTGGTCCCCCACATGGGTCAGTGGTTCAAGAGTATGATCCAGTGAGCCGGATTATTGGATCATGGACTCATGAGTATGATCCAGCGAGCCAGCAGAATGAAACACAAGTATACACAGATAGTTTCGCTACCTTTCCTACAGTCTAGATAGTTCACCAGCTGGGAACACAGCCTGGTTACGCAAGTCACCCTTCGCTTTGCTATTACCAGACGTGACTAGTTTACCCATTGCTCAGAATTTACGGTACTTCTTCCCACCAAAACCGTACGACTCGGTTTAATAGTTGGTTAACTAGCCCAGCCATCACAAGTTGTGTCCGTCCCTGGAGTTTATAAATGAGATTTGAAACACAGGACATCGGGCTTGCGCGATCTCGATCAATATTGCCTCCTGCACCTTTCCCGTCTCTGAGGCTAATATGAGACCGTGACATCATGAAACGAAGTATTTGTTTCTGAAAAATTGTATTCATATTGTCGACCTCTAGAAAGTCCTGATTACTAACCAGAGGGTATTGATACCTCTTATATACATAGAAAAATAACTGTAGCAGAGAGGAAGCGATACCGGAGGTGGCTCTAGCTAGTCCCGTATAAGGGCTGAGCTATTGGGGACTAGACCTGGCTAGATCCGATAAGCTAGGTAACAATGTGTGAGAAAAAAAAGTTGATGAAGCGCGGAGTGAAAGGCAGCCAGCCTAGCTTGTTGTTCGAAGTATAGGCAGTAGATGGATGACCATTAATGCCTGCCTCTCCCTAACCATTCGGGGGGGCTTCACCCCCTATATATTCAAAAACTAGACCCTCGCTGGTGGGGCGCTGGGCCCTAGAAAGGGGGCTACATCTTGGCACCTGACACAAAGCCCTCTGGCTTCATAGGTAAACACGCGAAAATCCTACGGAGGCGCAGGATTCTCCGTAATACCAGGGTCCGCAACGACACCGGGCTGGACTTTAGCAACAAGATCATCACTGCAAACGGCAGATATAGTGACCGGGGCGTGTATCAATATCAGGATGAAACGTGGAAGACCTCCAGTCTGGGAGGCTAGCAATCGATAAGCACTTGACCTCTCCTCTTCTTTATACACCACTACTCGCCTTTCAACGACCCAACATGTGCTACCCTTCCTCTGAACGCAATATGGCGGCCATACCCCCTTCTCCATCGTGAGAGCCAGGCGAGACATCCCGTACCGGGAAAAGAGACGCCGAACAGACGTGGGTATTTAGATTCACAAGGCTTGTATACGAGAAGAAGCGGCATCGCAGCAGCCCAGATATTAGACCTGACACCTCCACGTGGATGGAGAGTCGCAGGCAATGTAAACCCCCCTACCGTGTAGAGCAGGAGTAGGCCCTTTGATTGCATATTAGCAGCATTTTTGAAGCAAGAAGCAAGGCGACATAAAATGTTACGTTAGTTGAAGCTCGTTTCGATCCTCCTAATCCGGCTTCATCATGCTGAAAAGCATACTGCCCACACAGTTCGACAGTAAATCTAAACTTCTGTCCAATTTTTCAGTATCTAGAGAGTAATGCTAGATTTATTACATAGGTGGAAACGGGTACCCTGTGGGCGTAACTGGCGGAGCTCTTCGGCCAGGGGTCAGAAGTAGTTGGGATTTCTGCGAAGCTCAATGGGCATCCCGAGATCTGATATCACTGCAGCGTCCTTGACCTATTACTTGCGCCAGGGGGCTTCTGGCTTCTTGACTGGAATTTCGGTTGCTGATCAGCATGAAATGCGGCTAAAATCCTGACTGGGTTACTAGATTGTCTGGACAAGACTACGCTGACGAACAGCCTCGTGGACCAAAAGGTAGCCTTCGCAAGTTAACGGTGAATTGCGAACTCCTCTGCACGTTTAGTCATCCAAGGGCAATATGATATGTCTCGTTGGAAACTAGTGGGTTGCACAGACAAGACCATTGGTGGTTGAAGCATGGAAAAGAAGCGGCTGCGAATAGCTGGTAGACAACAAAGTCGTCGTGTCACCTCATTACCTTCCATCAACTGCAGTAACAAGATAAATCCTATCCCTTTGACAAAGTAATCAGAGCAGCCGTGGCGCCTTAAAACAGTTCTTAGCCTTGATAAAGTTTAGGTAGGGCCGCAGCAGTTCAACACGAGGTGCAATGATCGGTCCGATTATTAACAGTTGGGTTGCCTTTTCCATTAACGAGAGAAATTTTGAGTGGATATAAGCCTAATTATCTCGTTGTGTACGGAGGCAGTATGCTTTACACGTTTCAGGAATGTCATTGGGGATGTTGTCTGATTTCTATCTTTTTCTCTCCATGCCGAGGACCCAAAGTCGACCCATCTGAAATAGTGACATATTAACCGAAACGCATAGTTGAAGACACGCGTTACTTTCCCTTTCTTAACCTAATACCTCGCTGCCCGATTTAGGCTTGTCACATGACTCCTATTCGGAAAGCTTATATCCTACATAAATACCCCACGCGGTCCTAACAACCATGTAGGTCTAGATAGCTCGCCGAGGAGACACTGGCACTTCACGAGTTGGCACGTTGGATAGCCTTTACGAAATTCTTGTTTTGCTCATACTTACGGAGTTGTGTCGCATTAGGCTATACTGTTGGCTCGTTGTCACTCTTGCGGCCGATCGTGGGCGCGTCCCTTGTAGATCATCACGTGCACTTAGCCACTATATGTTCGCTGAGAAGAGAAGAACGATCCTCGGAAACCATCTCAGAGGGGAAATGCGTCCCATTGGAGCCGGCGACATTCAGGCTCCTCGAAGGATAAGGAGAACTGTGCGGATGGGACTGAGAAGGGGACTTCTCATGGAATTCACGAACCTCGGAGCCCATCATAAGCCCGTCGAGGTCGAGATGAGCCAGACAAGCAATTACCAACCCCAGAATGTCGTTATAGACCCCGAGACGTTGAGCCGGCAAGGGGTTCTCGACAATGCCGATACGGCCCCGTTGATTGTGGCCAATCTTATGCGGAAGCTCAAAGAGCTCGACCGACTGTGTAGCCCCTTTTCCGCTCTCAGTAACGGGCTTGACAGGAATACCCTAGGTGAAGGAAACTTTGAAATTGTGGGGCTTGACAGGCGCATCAGGAGGACCGACTGCCCCTTTCCAAAGCACCTGGGTGCTGAGTGAACCAGATCCAAAGCCACGCCACGTCGCAGTTGCAGGGAATAGACAAGGAAGCCTTGGCGGTTGAGGAAAGGGGGGTTTACTCTCCTTGGAGTAGACAAGTGAATCATAACGGCCTTGGAACTTGGTAATCAATGAACCCAGGAATTCTCTATGACACTATCGCTTTCAAAGCGAGCCCGGGTCGAACTTAAAGGTTGCTTTTGCCCAGTGCTGCCGCGAACCAGGATGCCGCAGTCGTCCTCAAGGGCGATGCGGACTTGGGCCCTAGCGATCGATGCATGGCCTCAGATGTTAGGGGACCAAGTTCCGTGAGCCAGAAGTAGAGGAGAGAAGCAGTGATCGGGTGTTTTGGACGCAAAGTGGAGGCTGTACTAGCTAGATTGGTAACTATTAAAGAAGTATCTGGCTACAATTATCACTTGTAAACCGCGTAAGAGACTGTAATATCAGCAATGGCTGATGACGGAAGGGAAACTTTGCGAGCATTTCTCTACATAGGAGCCCCTCAAAGGGCTTTAGAGGAATATCAAAACATTCTGGTCTCCGGTCGCTGACTTGTGCAGTTCAAAGGGCTTGAGTTGGATAATACTTACCGCTTATATACGCATTTGAGAACTTGTCCAGGTTCTTTAATAGATGCATTTTCCCAGCTGGAATGCAGATTCTGATAAGACCGAGAGGGGATAAGGGGCGAGATAAAGTTTGTCTTTGCCGAGTCCGAACAGTGGAGAAAACGGCTAGGGCTGAAGACAGCTGAATGAAGGGCGTGGAAGAATCCGACAGTTTCTTCGCTTTACAGTAATTATTATCTACTGCAGTAACCGATAGCGTGCTGTCGGAGCCTGTAAGCAAAGTGGCACCGCGTACGCCCCCGGGGTCGGTGGCGCCTTTTTCTTGACATTCTGTGGTTCTTTCAAGGACCCCACTGCGGGGGAATGCCGACCGCCAGGGGAGAATAAGGATATAAATTTTTCGATTGGTCCCTCAACACCGGAGTGAGGTTTGTACTGAGCATATAACTCTATCTCCATGGATGATACCTTGCCGTTGCTTTCGGGCCCCGACTGCCAAATCGGTGGGCGATATGAGGAGCAGAACAGTAAAGACATTGTCGATTTCGACCCCAAGGGCGATGCGGAGAACCCCATGGAATGGCCGGTGGCCTATAAATGGAGTATTGTTGCGCTCCTCGCCCTGACGGCGTTCACCGTGTATGCAACCCACCGCACCCCCTGGTTTCCTACAGGCTTGCGCACATCCACTAACAACAGCAATCTAGGACATTTACCTGCTGTGCGGTCGTGCCGATCGCCAATCGTATAGTGGACGATCTCGACGGCGCGCAGTCTAGCAAGTCCGCGAGCGTCCTCCTCGTCACCATATGGGAACTAGGGGAGGCCGCTGGCCCCCTGCTTATCGGGCCTCTATCTGAAGTGTTCGGGCGTTACCCGGTTATCAACGTCTCCAATATCCTTTTCATTGCCGCGACGGTCCTGGCTGCTGTCTGCCAGAGTTCATCGCTCCTCATCGGCGCTCGTGCCCTGACGGGGCTTGCCGTGGCGACGGGCGTGCTGAGTCCCGCAATCGTGGGCGACATATTCCTCCCTGAAAGGCGAGGGACGGCGATGAGCTTCGTCCAGATGGCCCCTCTCTTGGGCGGCGCCATCGGCCCGGCTATTAGCGGCGCCATCGCCGAACGGTTGGGTTGGCGATGCGTCATGTGGATAAGCGTTGCTCTGGCCAGCTTTTGCGAAGTGGTGTTCCTCAGCTTTTTCCGAGAGACCTACAAGGTGCCTATCCTGAGGCGGAAGGCCGCGAGACTGCGACGGGAGACCGGAAATGAGTCCCTAAAGACCGTTTTCGACATTGAGGGTAGAGGGCTCCTTCAGAATGTAGGGGAGTCGGTCATGAGGCCAATGGTTGTCTTCCTCAACTCCGGGGTCTTGCAAGCAATGTCGCTTTTCGGTGCATTGGTATTCACCTTTTTCTATATTATGTCCGTATCACTACCGTGAGTAAACTCCCCTTGCCCCAACCATATATGAATAACTTGGACGCTAATAGCTATGCAAGGGTATGTCCACGGATTCCCTTTCGCGTTCGATGCTTCCACTTTTGATTGTGCCCCCTTTACTATTCCTCACCGTGGCCAGTTGCCGAAGGTTATATGGGCTTTTGTGTCGAGACATTTCACGCGGAACACTATATTGACATTGCACTTACAGGATATTATGGGGGATATCTACCACCTCACGCCTGCTTTGATTGGATCAGCATTTATGTCCTTCAGTGAGTCTTTCTGCAACCTCCCTCTTGAGTAGATCATGGACTAAACAGTAAAGGTGTCGGTTCATTTATTACTGTCGTCTTCTGCAACTTGATGCTCGACACGATCTACGTTAGGTTGCGCGATGCTAACAGGGGCATCGGGCAGCCGGAATATCGATTGCCTCCGGTCATTGCTGGAGGGTTCCTGCTCCCCGTTGTCATCGGATTATACGGCTGGGTCCCTGAACTACGCCTTCCTCTCCCTTATTCCCTTCTTTCCGTCGTCTTGTTTGGGACGACCTTGATGCTCGTGTTTTTACCCCTCACGACCTACGTGGTGGACGCTTTCGGCCTTTACTCTGCTTCTGCGATGACGGCGTTGATCGTGACGAGGTGCCTTATGAGTACATTTGTTCCGCTAGTTGTGCATCCATTGGTCGAGAAATGCGGCTATGGATGGGGTTTCACTATATTAGGTGGGACGCTCCTTTGCTTAGCACCGATTCCAGTGGTAGTCCTGAGATATGGGCCTAAGTTACGCCAACGCTCACAATATACGAGGGATAGTTGACTGGACATATCGGCGCGTCATAACTAGAGCGTGATATGGTTTAGAGGGGTTAAAATAAACCGGGTGAATTGATATATTTTTGAAGCTCTTACCGTGTCAAGTTGTCGTGTCTAAAAGTTGAAAACCACCATAACTGGAAGTGCTATACCTTCCTTAGATACAAATCATTACGCCCTGCTTTGCGCAAGGTTACGGAATTCGGAGTCTAACATCTAGGGTTCAGCATATAAGAAGAACTGCATAGGAAGGTGTAAATAACCCCCTGGGCAATTGGGGTTTTTCGAGTAGTTGAACTCTGAAACTGTTAACGCATCAACCATTATATCCATAAAGCGTCATATCTGTTGATGAGGTTGGATAACTGGCCATTTAGTTAATGTCACTCAGTAGCTATGTTCCTACAACTTAACTTCGTTAAAGGCCTCGACGCGATTCAACTTAGATAAGAGAGCAGGGCTATGTAAGCCAACTCAGGGACTCGACATCTAAGCCTCTAAGGCCTTGACTACCCGGTTCTAACGTGTATCCCGATATAAAAAGCACTAGTAACTTGTAAGGGAGTCATTTCTCAAAGTAGAATTCACATCGTCCATTAATGATAGATCAAAACTTATAACGCCTCGGCGACGTTCCCCTATCAAATGACTATTCGTTTATCCTAGGCCTTAGCTTGGTCTTTCCTGGTGGGATATCCTAAGTCAGGGCTGCGTCAACTTTCATGGTCGTCTCCGAACATGGAGGAGCTAACATCCCGTGGACTTGGCACGTCAACTGACCTAGACTTCCCCTGGTCAAATACAGTAGGAATAAAGTTGGTCCACGTCGATCTTACCAACCCTATTGTCCTTCAACGTCGCTCTCACAGAGAATGCATGTATGATATCACTTGTATTTACAACCGTATACGTAATTGTGACTGTTTGTAGATACGCTCGTCGTTCCTAGTTCAGGCCTCTATAACCGATTTCGGGAATCTATAGCTATAATAGCAACGGACTTCTGTCGGCATGATCGCCGTTCAGCCAAGGCTTTGGTCTGCAGGAGTGCCATAGCTTATCGCCCGCCTGACAACCAGTTGTGTGGTGGCAGCTTATCACGGCTGGGCCACCCGACCGAGATGCGGGGCATATATCCGGGGTTGCACGTCGGATCTGACCCCAGTTACTTCGTACATATTATATGGAGCTGAACGCAGGAATCTGCCTACACCAGCGATGTATAGTTGAATTAATAAACACACGGTGAATATCACCGAGCTCGCTCGGCATCCATTATTATGACTGAGCACACAGGATCTTCACATGTGACCATTATCAAGATAACTTAGGATGATATCTTGTTTTCACTGTAATTTGTTCTCGACATGGATTCTTCTAGTCTTGCGTGGTTAGCACTTGCGGTGCTATTTTCTATCGTCACATTTCTCACCTTGAATAGGAATGGAAAAGATGCTGTTCTTAGAAGGGTTGGTCTCCGCAGCGGACTAGCCCGGCGGAGCACTTCGTCTATTGAGAAGCAGGTATCTTCAAAGCCGCTGGCCTCTTCCATCTCGGGTCTCGCCTCGGCATTTCCACCGTTACAGAGGGACCAACTTAAGAAGATGAAAATGAGCCTGCCTCCCAGCCAGCAGAAGGCTCTAGGCGACGTCCTATTCGACCAGAGCAGATTCGAGCACTCGCTGTTAGGGTTCGAGGAGGACTATCGGACGGCAGAGGACTGGAAGTTTTCGTATAGCGGCTTCTCAGTCCGTGAGATCAAGGCGCTCGGCGCCTTTCCTGACTATGCCACCCTCTCCGAAGTGCCATCGCCTCGCCCCTATAAGGAGTTTGAAATTGATAAAGCGCTGCCAAGGCCCTACCGGCCCCTCCGATGGGCATACCACCAGACGATGGGTATATCGCCCTCGACCTTACTTGGAATGTACAAGTGACTGAAGTTCTCCAGCCCTGACCAAGCTCGAGCCTGATTGGTGGATCGAGCTCGAGAACACGTACAAGGTTCGTATCGCGCAGCGTCAGGAACTATTCGCCAAGCATGGCGAAGCGGTACTGCAATGGCTCCCGGGATCCGAGCTGGCATGCAAGGAGTTGATGGAGATGGTCGTGCAGTTCATATGTGCCAGATACCCGCAGTACTTCTCACTTTCACCGGACAGAACGCGGCTCGAGAACAAGATACTCGGCACCCTGTCGGCCTTCGCGGAGAAACATCCCCTACTGATCCTGCTGGACAACGTGCCCGAGGACTTCTGCATCGTCCTGCGCCATCCCGAGACCGGCATCTACCACTTCCGCGCCGGCGTCATCTGCTCGTCGCTCGGCTGGAACGTGGCGAGCAAGATCGGCCTCCAGCTCCACGAGATCCACGAGCCGATCCCGGACTACAAGGAAAAGATGCAGTTCAGCATGGACCGGTGAGGCCGCCAACTTTGCTACGCCCAATCGGCCCTTCGGCTCGGCCTAGAAACTGACCTGCCACAGGTACTTCTCCAAGATGCCCGTCAGTAAGCCCATCCAGCGGGGTTCCTGGGGGCTGGAGGTTGACCAGCCGTTATACATGCCGCCGGGCGACCCGCACGAGAGCTACCGAGACTATCAGGACCCCAGGCTCACGCGGGAGCGCCTCCACTTCCGGGTAGACTGGCAGACACTGCGCCGCCTCCCGCTCTCCGGCGGCATCGTGTTCAACTTCAAGGGGCTCTTCACGCCGCTTGAGGAGTTCAGGGGCGAGCCGTACGTGCCGAGCCTGCTCCTCAAGGTGCTCAGGGAAGGCAATGTGAACATAATGAAGTACAAAAACACGTGGCACACCGAGCACGTCGTCATTCCGATGCTCGGGGAGTTCGAGAAGGAGCAGGTCGACAAGGGGCTCATCGAGAAAGATTGGGAGCCGAAGACCCTGGAAGAGAGTCCGTGGTTTCCAGGATGGGAGAAGAAATGGCACGCCCAACAGGGATTTTAATAGCGGGACGCGGCTCAACAACGTAAGTCTTGGTTACTCCGAGGTAGTCGTACCATATGTTGGGCTTAAAGTCGCAATGATAGCTTACGGTTCCCGGATAACTCGTAAACGTGTCACGCGCAGATTTGGAGGCTACCATATCTTGAGGCAAGAATAAGACAGGGTGCTTTGGGCCCGCTTTGATGGCGTGGAGACTTTGAACCAGACCCCCTTTCCCGATAATCCCTATGGGTGGCAGAAAGGAGTAGAGTAAATTGCTGAAATCCTCATCGAGCCAGGAGCAGGAATTGAGGTTGGAACAAGGATGTACCCTGTGAGTCGCCCATAAGGGGGGTGGCTTGTATTTAATAAGACTTGGGGAGATGGTAATAGATACTTGATTTAGAAGGTTTTATTCTTTTAAGGTTTAGTGACTTGTAAGTGCAAATCCTTTTTGGTACATAGCATGGAGAAACAGCCACGAATCTTACTTTTTTACATCCAAAGCGCATTAAAGAACGAACGTCTTCCCTCTCTAACATCAAAATCACGTCCTTGTCACTATCACTCACCCAATAAGATTCAGCTAGGAGAAAATGGCCGAGGCAGTCTTCCCTTTCTTCACCCAGATGCCACCAGAGATTCGCCGTGTCATATGGCGATTCTGCCCGCCAAACGGCGTTGTGGAGATGGATACACCACTAAGAGATAACCATCCTTTTACAATGTGATTTCCCCAGCGCACTTCTATCGCCAACAATTGGCTTTCCATTGTCTCCGGTATATACCACGAAGCCCGCACGGTCGTCTTCAAGAATCTAATTTTTATAAGATCCGATTTAAAGAACGACCACGGAAAAGCATACCCTAATTAAATCTCGCAAAATTCCAACGTAGCTTTATAAATTCGTCTTAAAACCGACGTGTTGTGTCTTTACTAGCATCGGCCTTGCGACGCAGGATTTAAAGTTACGGATAGAACTCTCGTTACCTTCCTTTATTCGGCTCGCCTAAAGGGTAGCTGTCGTTTTTATTAGCGCCGAACTGGGTACTTCCTTTTAACCAGGGCCCCTATTATAAGATCAATCATTTCCACCATATAAAAGCATTCGAATTTCTGGCACGTAGGAATTAATACTTCATTTGCCTCAGGGTCATTAAATCCAGCTTTAGCAAACAATATGCTATTTACTCGGCCATATTTGGGATGCTAGGCGAGGAACGCATCAAGCTAATGCATCCCCTTAACACAGAAGCCATCGCTTGGTATAGGAACACATAAGGCTTACATTCACCAGAGGCTGCCCAAAACCTATACGTAGTTCGAGGTTTTACTCGTACACTTAATAAAATATCCAAGTTCCGACGTCAGGTGCAAAGGTGGCGTGAAGATCTTAAGAAGATATGGTTATGGGGGAGAAAGGCTCTACTGGATAATGAGAAAAGGTCCGCCATAAGTAAAGATATGTGGCTCGAGAAGATAGCACCAGCCATCCTTCCTTCGACTTCGACTTAAAGTCACGGCGTTTGAACATTCAACGCTCTTTGGTTCAGGAAGAGCTGGCACGGATGCCAAGCTTTGAACCCGCCATCATGTTTCGACTGTGCACCCAGAATTGCCACGTTCCAGGAGTCCGAGCCTGGACAGGCATTGCTAGAGGGGGAGATATTTCAGCAAGGGGCAGAGGAAGAGGACGGGGATCCTAGCCAAAACGAGAGCTAGCAGGAATCTTGAACTACATTTGACTCCGGCCCCTCACCGAGCATCAACGGCAATATAGCTAGCCTATTGATAGCATTGAGGGGTTATACTAGAGCCGCCGGTCCGTCACCGCTAACATTTCGTCGCAGGTGACCCCGTGTCGTGACGCCGGCAGGACCTCCATGCTTATGTCATGTAGTATTTGGGGCCCTCACCACCCTGCGGCACCGCCCAGTTGATGTCTTGATGTGGAGCCTTGATATCACACGTTTTGCAGTGGATGCAACTGGTCCTCGGGGTTAGCTTCTCGATTTGTACCAATGGTTTGGCGTGCAAGCTCCTCTGCAGGATATTTGGAATTGTGATGCAGACTTACTTCTGGGCGTTTATCTGGAATCTCACCCCGAGTGGCTTCGAGCTGTCCTCCACGTACTCGTAAACGGCGGCGGGGCAGAACCGGTTCTCCAGGCCCTTGTACGTGGGGAATGTTTCTAAGCTATGAGCATCCCAGTCCTTGACCTGGAGATGTACTGGTTGATCTTCCTCATGGTTGGTCCCCGTCCGAGAAACACTCGTTAGAATATCGAAGGTGATCTTTCCATCCGGCTTTGGATATTCAATCTTCGGGCATTGGTCGGCGGGTTTTGTCGCACCGTGGTCGGTTGTCTTGTGTTTCAGAGTCCAAGGCACGCGTCCCTTCAGGAGATACGCGTCTATGCCAGAGTAAAGGATGCCGCCGAAGACACCCAACGGGCTGTGGAATGATGGTCGCATGTTCCGAACCTCCTTTAATTCCTTCCAGATGCTAGATTTCCGCAGGGCGTCTTCATAGGAGTACAAGAACACAGACCCGGAGTCTCCAGCGCCCAAGGCTTGCCAAGCCGCCTCGGCAGCGAGCATACCAGATTTCATGGCATTATGTGTGCCCTTTACCTTGGGAACGTTGACGAAACCAGCAGAATCGCCTAATATTGCACCGCCCGGGAAAGCGACCTTGGGTATTGATTGGAACCCGCCCTCGATCAGGGCCCTTGCACCATAGGAAATGCACTTGCCACCTTCCAGTGTCTCTCTGTACAGAGGATGTTGCTTCATTTTCTGGAATTCGCCGTAAGGGGATAACCAAGGGTTTGTGTAGTCCAAGGCCGTAACGAGTCCAATGCTGACCAAATTGTCGCCGAAGTGATACATCCAACCGCCGCCGTAGGTATCTGAGGGTAACGGGTAGCCCAACGAATGAACGACTTGGCCTTTTTTGAACTTCTCAGGCTGGATTTCCCAGACCTCTTTGACACCTAGGCCGTAGGTTTGATGTTGGCTGTCTCTCCTCAGGTCGAACTTCTTAACGACTTGCTTTGTTAAGCTGCCATGAGCCCCCTCGGCGAAAAAAGTGACGCGAGCGTGGAACTCCATTCCTCTCTCAAAGCTGTCTTTGGCTGTCCCATCCCTGGCGATTCCAAGGTCGTTGGTGGCAACCCCCTTGACTGATCCGTCGGGGCCGTAAAGGACTTCGGAGGCGGCAAATCCGGGATATACCTCGACGCCAGCCTCTTCGGCGCGATCACCGAGCCATTTCGCAAACTGGTTTAAACTCACGATGTAATTTCCATGGTTATTCATCTGGGGCGGAGCCGGTATGGGTATAGCCATGGACTTCGTCAGGAATTTGATCTTGTCGCTCGTCGCGGGCGTCGCATGCTCGAAGCGGTTTTCGTTGGCCTCGTCAAGCCAGTCGGGGAAGAGTTCATTGACAGCGCTCGGTTCTATTACTGCCCCAGATAGCACGTGAGCGCCTATTTCGCTAGCCTTTTCAAGTAGCAATACTCGGAAGTCTTCATTCCCGTTCTCGTTTGCCAACTGCTTCAGACGTATCGCCGCGCTCAGTCCAGCAGGACCTCCTCCTACGATGCAGACATCAACCTCGTCACTCTCGCGCTCGACCGACTTCGGATCGAAACTCTCGTCGACGCTAGCGAGAAACCGCGGGCGTGTGGTACTGAAGGCCCGTACTAGTCGCCGAGAGGGAATGGTACTCGCTATGCGCCGTGCGTGTCTTGTTCGGGGCGTCGCAGCGATTGAAGGATGCGTCGGCGGACTTGCGATAACGCGACTTGCTACTCGTAAGCGACATGGCAGAGTGCTCTGCCGCACGATCGACTGGAGAGGCGCCGAGGAAGACATGATGGGATCTCCCTTCACAACCCGACTCTGTAATGTCGTGGGTCTTTTGGGTCACCGTATCTCGAAGAAAGCCATCAATGCAAAGAGATACAATGTCGAGTTGAGGAGGGCGTATACTGGCGGATATCGATTAATTACATTCAATCCAGCCCTTATTAGTTTCAATGGCTCGCATTTATTCCAAGGCACCCCTTCGTACGGGTCTCTGTTATTTTAAACATTAGAGACGATGACATCAAAAATTTCTACCTAGGTAAGCTCTCCGAAGTGCCCCGCGGGCATGTGACCATTCAGAGTCCTGGTTAAGGTTCCCGCCTGAATAGCCGATCTGCGGCCGATTTGGAATTCCACTGATACTGATAGCCGGTGTTAAGCGGCGGGTCCTCGAATGCCTGAGGTGATATGGCCTATCAGGATGCTCTTATTTCGAAGCTCTTCGATTTGAGAAACTGCCTTTGTATGTATGCTTCTCTTAATTTTGACCCCGATGCTATTCTGAAGTTGGCAGCATATCTGATGAATAGTAATAAGACATTCACCCCATAACAATTCCTTTTCATGATGCGAATAGGAATACCTCAAATCATTCCTATTTCCCTTTTAAGGCAACGCACCCAGTTAGCTATTATTGAGAATTGCTATGGGTGCTGTGCTATCACCATTCGTCATATGTCGGCTTCCGTTCCCCACCGACTAACCTCTCTGGGAACTCCATATCATAACTGTGTCTTTGCAATACGGCCGGGTTCCGCCCACAGAACGAGGAAGCAAGATTACTTATGAACTCTCCGTTCCCACATGTCTAGCGGGGCCCGGGGCCGGGGGGTTGGGTTCGGCAACATGTATATGTGCAGCGACGTAATCCATTATGCTCACCTACCTGAGCTTGCCTATCCCGAGATCTGAGCTAGTATCGGCATTCTGAGTGTCTTATCTCACTCGGCGCCTAGCTTGCAGGTATGCTGGGCAACAATTCCAGTCATGCAGTGGCTCTAGAAGCGCTCGCTAAGTGCGACTGAATGTGCCATGAGACCGTAAGGTTAGAGCTTCGTTTCTATTCTGATGACAGAAAAGCGATTCCTGATTCCTTCTCGTCGACATATAGTGACCCCCGTCTTTAGCTACGTATGTGCCCCGTGTTTTCGGGCTGTGATTTGGATGGGTTCCGTCAGCGCGGCGTTAGGTGTAACCTAGTCTTTCTTCAAACATAACTCCTCACTCTTGGCTGGAACCGGAAGGCTGTGTTTCCATGGAAATCGACATGGCGCGCCATTCAGAACCACTCAACTCGGTGCAGCGTGTCTTCAATTCCGGTCGTCGTTATCTCTGTTTCATAGTTCCGGTTCGCACTAGTTGATACTTTGTTTGAGGCTCGTTTGAGCCCTGGTCCTACGTCTGAACTATCCCCGTATCGGAGAAAATGCAGTCCCAAATTTAGCAAGATTGTCCTTATCGGAGAGGCCCCTGGTTTCCTTTCCTTTCGCAGCACATAGTTCCCCGGAAATTTCGAGGCTTCGATGTCAACTACCAGATCTTCTCAGGCCATGCACTTCTGATTTACTAGGATGGAGATCTTTTTGCGCATATTTTGTGGTTCTTTGTTTAGAAATATGTGATTACCCCAGATGGGGTTTTGTTTGCGACGGCTGACGCCCTGACGAGACTTAAGCGAACTCTCCTTATGCGTAGATCCCTTTCCTTCATGTTAGTTTTCTATTCAGACACTAAAAGTCGACGCTGCAGAAACGCATTATGCGGGTGCTAGTTATACGCCGCGTTGCATGCCTGACCCCTAGCATATGTGACTGTCCCATTCTGTTTGAGATCGGACGGCACGGTGTTTCGAACGTTGGATATGGGGTCTCTTGATGTTAAGAAACCAAGCCAAGGCTCTTATTTCTACCTTAAAAAGATGGCTTCCTCTCATGCCATTCTCCCGTCTTCACAATATTCAGTCCGCACTTCTTTCTTCCTTTCGTGACTAGAGCAAGGTTCTCCGGTCTTTGCTTCACATAATTCTTTCGTTTCTGAGGTATGTCGAGTGTAACAAACAAGCAATCACTATGGACTTGATGCTAACTGTTCTCGAAGCTGTGCTCTATTCCTTTCTCTGCCGTGCGGGTTTGATACTCCGCTGATCATTAACACTCCCTTGCCGGTCGTTTTATCCCATTCTCTACGAAAATGAAAAACCTTAACACCGTCCTGATGGTCCTAGCGACCGGCGCTTCCTACGTGGCAGCCATCCCGGTTCCGACGCAAGAGAACTATAGCCCGGCCGTCGAGGCCCGCACCCCTCACGAGCATGGTTAGCCCCATTCTCCCCCTTGTATAAGGTCTTGATGTTGATAGCACTCAGCTTTGGCCATCCGAGGCGTCGGAGCCAAGAGACGGGGAATTACCCTGGTCCTGGCCGGCGGTGGAGCCGAGAACGGCGCGCCCGATGCCGGGTTCGGCGTTGGTGCTGGCGCGGAGCACCCTGCCATGGATAAGGAACCTGCCGCGAACGAGGAAGACCCTGCTGTAGATGAGGAACCTGCCATGGGCGAGGAACACCCTGCTGTGGACGAGCCCACCAAGGTCGAGGAACCTGCCGTCGACGAGCCTGCTAAGGTTGAAGAACCTGCTGCCGAGGAGCCTGCTGTCGACGAGCATGCTCAGATCGAGGATCCTGCTGTCGAGGATCCTGCTATGGTCGAGGAACCTGCTGTCGAGGAGCCTGCTGTCGACGAGCATGCTCAGATCGAGGAACCTGCTGTTGAGGAACCTGCTGTTGAGGAGCCTGCTGTCGAGGAGCCTGCTGTCGACGAGCATGCTCAGATCGAGGAACCTGCTGTCGAGGATCCTGCTATGGACGAGCATGCTAAGGTCGAGGAGCCCGCTGTCGAGGATCCTGCTGTCGACGAGCATGCTCAGATCGAGGAACCTGCTGTCGAGGAGCCTGCTGTCGACGAGCATGCTCAGATCGAGGAACCTGCTGTCGAGGATCCTGCTATGGTCGAGGATCCTGCTGTGGACGAGCATGCTGAGATCGAGGAACCTGCCGTCGACGAGCATGCAAAGGTCGACGAACCCGCCATGGACGGGGATGCTGCTGCGGACGAGAAAATGGCTGGTGGTGAGGGCAACGGCAACGGCGGTATCAAGGGTCTCTTGAAAGCCCTCTTCAACGGCGGCGGACGTGCCGGTGGTGATGATGAGGGCCACTAAGACGACAAGGGCTTTAGCAATATACTCAAGTGAGGCGGAAACGCAGCAGGTGATGCTGGAGACGGGCAAAAAGACATCAAGGACTTCTTCGACAACCTCCTCAATGGTGGCGAGGTTGCTCGCTTACAGTCCGGCGAGCGGCACCATGGCTGGTCCGTCCGGCGCCGTAGTACGGGGCCGTAACGGCTCCCACATCTACTAGGTGTAATATCTAAGAGATCCCGCGGTGTACATAGTTCTTGGATAATACAAAATGCCCAAGTTGGTCATGTCTTACCACACAAGTTTTGGTAAGGAAAGGGGGCTTTCGACGAATCAACTAGAATGCATCTCCTGTCACCTACACGGCCGCGTGACATTCTAAGCAGCCACCTGAATTAACATATGCATGCGGCTGATGCAGTGTAACGCTCAAACCCCGACAACCGTAACATCTCGGCTCCGACCATCGCTCACGTGCCTCATTGCTTACTTCAGAAGGACGAACACGTTTGAAATTTAATGGCGGCTGTGAGCATCTACCTATGTACTCTGCGTACCAGTGTAGGAAACGCCATCGGAAAGTACCAATTGCAAGTACAAATGCCGCTGGAAAGATAAATGATTGGCATTCGGGACGGGCAAACGGGTGCCGGCAACCGTCATGAAGCGGCGGGCTTCGGTGATTTTCACGTGTTTACGCACCGGTACATGCCGGTAGGGGGTCTGCACTGTAATCTTGATTCGTCCGACGGGGCTGGGCGGTTGCGTAAGAGGCGGCGCTTTTGATCGGATCAGTGTCATTTAGAGTTGTCAGGAGCTGTTAGGAGCTGTTATAAGAGGCTCACTTGCAGTACTAGGGTCGCCGCGGAACTATGATATACACTAAGCAACATGGCTTTTCGAGATCCGAAGAAACAGGCCGTCGAAACCAATGGTCCGTACATAAAGACTTATAAGGACCGAGACCCGTGCGGGTTGTGGTTCTCGGCGACTTGGGGGTCCAGTGGGGGGGCTTGAAGCCCGGGTAACCTTTTCTGCTATGCAAACTACAATTATATCGTTGCCACTAATGACGATATATTTAAGAACTTCCTACAGATAGCCGAGCCGTGAATTTCTCGAGATCCTAATGCAAATAAGTATCGGAGAGGACGAGTCTAGAACTCACTACCACGCGATCTTGCAGTACCACATGTTATCCCAGTCAATTGAGTTGAAGACATACTTTGTACCTGGCTTTGATATCTACTTGAGCAACGTGCCCCTCAAGCCTCTCAGAATTGGGGGATTTATTTCTCTATTCCCCATTGCAGACATTCATACAGTTGAGTATAAAAGGCACTGCGAGCCACTTGATCTGTACACTTGATGTGTACACTTGATGTGTATCTGCACTAGCGGGTCTACATAGTCTGGTATCCGCTCCCCCCGTATTGAGCCCCGTCCCCATCCCCCCGTCGGAGTGCCTTGTCGCTGGCGGGCTGTCTAGAACATTCCTGATAATAGTTTACGCTGCTTCCAACTCCCTCAAAGGAGATAACTCCTCAGAGAATTATACATATTGTAAGTCGTTCTTCTTGGAAACCCATATTTGTCTGTCATTGAGTTGACCAGTTACATTGGTCTTGTATCCTAATATTGTGTTGTCTCACCAGCCGCTCACCCCTGCTAATCCAGATCGGCCTGCTCCTCTCGGAAGACATGCCTGCTATTGATATCAGCAAAGATCTATCCGCCCTCTTCCGGGACCAGGCCAAAGCCACTCCGGATCTCGTGGCCTTAGAAGATGAGACAAAGTCTCTAACTTACGCCGAGCTCGACTCCGAGGTCGGACATCTTGCCAGCCGTCTTCGCCGTTGTGGAGTTGGTCGGGACGCCCTAGTCGGCGTTCTACTTGGACGGACCGCTGATTATGTGATCGCCTGTCTTGCGGCCCTACGTGCAGGGGGTGCATTTCTCGTGCTTGAGCTTGCGTATCCACCGACCCTTCTAGGCGACGTGATCGACGACGCCCAACCCAAAGTTGTAATTACACATACAGCCCATGCTGGTAAGGTCAAGGACGGCATCCCTCTTATCATCCTCGACGGAACAGAACTCAGTCAGAATGGGGTCCATTCGATCAATGGCGAAGCGAATGGACTGCCGCCCTTGCCGTCAGAGGACGACCTCGAACGACTCGCGTTCGTGTCATACTCATCTGGCACTACTGGGTAAGACTCGTCCCCTTAAAGTCTCCGCACACTGAGCTAACAAAGATTTAGCAAGCCCAAAGGCATATGTAATCCCCACGGCGCAGCTGTACGTTCTTACGACTTGAGATTTGGTGTAAATGATCTCCGCCCTGGAGACCGCGTCGCCTGCAATGTCTTCTTCATCTGGGAGATACTGCGCCCGCTCCTACGGGGAGCGACTGTCGTTACGGTTCCGGATGAGACGAGCTACGACCCCGTGGCGCTTGTCGAGCTTCTCCGCTCCCGGCACATTACGGAAACCCTCATGACACCTACCCTCTTAGCCACAGTCCTTCACCGCCACCCGCAGCTTGGGAAGCGCCTGCCGGAATTACGCACACTGTGGCTCAACGGCGAAGTTGTGACCACGGATTTAGCACGGCGTGCAATGGGAGCGCTGCCCAATTGCCGGTTGCTGAACTGCTACAGTGCTAGTGAAACTCATGAGATTGCCTGTGGCGATATCAGGGAGATGTTCGACGAGAACTCCTCCGTTTGCCCCGTGGGACCGCCACTGGATGTTAGTCATACCTACATCCTAGACGAACGTGGCAATAAGGTAGACGTCGGGGTCAGCGGAGAGTTGTTTGTCGGTGGAAGCCTTCTAGCACGTGGATACCTCAATCTGCCAGAGACGACAGCTAAAGCGTTTCAGGCTGATCCGTTCGTCCCATCGCCCGCAGCACGGATGTATGCCACGGGCGATACAGCACGATTGCTTCCATCTGGGCTTTTGGAAATTACAGGCCGTGTTGGAGCTATGATCAAAATAAGAGGATACAGTGTCCAGCCACCTGCCGTTGAGAAAGCAATCATCGATCACCTGGCTGTCCAAAATTGTGCAGTGGTGGGTCACGGTGACGGTCTCGAGCGACAATTGGTAGCCTACGTCGTCCCCGAAAGAGAAGATTCCGGAAACCGTACAGCTGTAGTCATCGATGAAGCTGGATACAGCCCAGCTGCACGAAAAACTCTAGCCGCTCACCTGGCGCATTACATGATTCCGGCTTTGTGGGTCGAGCTCGATAGCCTCCCCACCCACGAGGTCTCCGGGAAAGTAGATCTCAAGCGTCTGCCTTCGCCAAATGCTAGATCGAAGAGTCCAACATTGAACGGAGATGCTCCCCAACGGGATGAGATTAAGCTCGAGGATATTGCCAAGTTGTGGGCCGGCGTTCTGAACACAACACCCAAAGCTATAATGAAGCAACAGCATGACTTCTTTGATCTCGGCGGCCATTCCCTTGCCCTCGTCAATCTCGTCACAAGACTGACTGGTGCTTACGGCTTTCCCGTTTCGGTGAGCAAATTAGCCGGCCAGCCAACACTTGCAGGACACCTAGAGGTCGTGCGGGCCGCTCGTGATGGGCACACAGCGGCCGTCCAGTCGGACTTGCCCGCGGTCCTGCGGGCCGATTCTGTCCTGCCAGACGATATTCGTCCCTCGGGGGCCAAGCCATGCCCCTTGAACGAAGCCGACACCATCTTGCTAACAGGAGCCACTGGTTTCTTAGGTGCTTTCCTGCTTAGCACGATCCTGGAGACCACCTCAGCCAATGTCATTTGCCTCGTGCGTTTTGCCGACCTCGCAACCGACAACTACTCTGCCGGATTGGCGAGAATACGCAAGAACCTCCTCGACCTGGGACTTTGGAACGACTCCATCATTGACCGTATTGACGTGCTACCTGCGAACATAGCCCGGAAACGTTTCGGTCTCTCGCCTGATGCGTTTGACGATCTCGCTTCCCGTATCCAGGTTATCATCCACGCGGCGGCGACCGTGAACCTAGTGTATCCCTACGCCTCCATGCAAGGTGCCAATGTTTTCGGCACGAGAGAAATCTTGCGCTTAGCTTGTCAAGCCGGTGCCACAGTGCACCACATAAGTACCAATGGAGTCTTGCCAACTTCAATTGAAGGCTGGTCGGAAGATGCTATGCTTAGCGTGGAGGAGGTGCCAGAGAAATTGATTGATGGCTATGGGCAGACGAAATGGGTGGCCGAGCAGCTCATCCTCGAGGCCGAGAAAAGGGGATTGCCAGCAAAAATATACCGGCCTGGCACCATCAGTGGTCATAGTACCTCTGGCTCGACCAACACGTATGATCTCTTTAATGCGCTGATTGTCGAGTCACTTCTTCTGGGGTACGCTCCAGATATTGAAGGCTGGTATGCCGAGATGACACCGGTAGACTTCGTCAGCAAAGCTATCACCGCCCTCGCAAACCACGTGGATACCGATCAACGCATCTTCCATCTGGGAGATCCAAAGCCCGTCACGACCAAGGAGGTCTTTAACTATCTGGCGGAGCTCGGGTATCCGACCCAGCCAATAAGCTGGGATGAGTGGGTCGAGCTGTGGAATGAGAAGAGGGGTTCCAACAAAGGAGGGGATGGCTCTTTTACCGTGGAGATTCTGAGTCGTGGCATGCCGACCGTCGATTTCTTAAAGTGGGTTACCGTGCTGAAAGATCCTGCCACTCAGCCTCTCCTCAGCCGCTCGGGTCTTGAACGACCCAGGATTGACAGCAGCTTGCTCCAAATTTACATTCGACATTTCTGTGCCAGAGGCTGGCTCCCGAAACCCCCACGCCGGAACCAGTCTGCAAATTCAGCCAAGGTCATGGCAACGGGTCCGCTAGCCGGTCGTGTCGCAGTCGTGACGGGGGCATCATCCGGTATCGGTGCGGCGGTTGCGTCTGCTCTCGCCAAAGAAGGCGCCCATGTGGCGTTGGCTGCTCGACGAACAGATGCCCTAGAGAGCCTCAAGAGTAAGCTCGCCGGTAACACGGCTAAGGTCATCGTCCACAAGACAGACGTCACGGATCGGTCGCAAGTCGAATCCCTGATGCGCACAGCCGAGGAGAAGCTTGGACCCGTAGACATCCTCGTCTCGTGCGCCGGCGTGATGTACTACACGATGATGAAGAACGTGCAGATCGCGGAGTGGGACCGCACCGTCGACGTCAACTGCAAGGGCCTGCTGCACTGCCTGGCCTCGACCGTCCCGTCCATGCTCTCGCGCGGCACGGGCCACATCGTCGCCATCTCCTCGGACGCCGGCCGTAAGGTGTTCCCCGGCCTCGGCGTCTACTCGGCCAGCAAGTTCTTCGTCGAGGCGACCCTACAGAGCCTGCGCCTCGAGACCGCCGGCAGCGGCCTCCGCGTCACCGCCGTGCAGCCTGGCAACACGGCCACGGAGCTCTTCGGCATGTCGACAGACCAGGAGGCCATCAAAAAGTACGGCGAGCCCACGGGTGCTAAGGTCCTCGACCCCGACGACGTGGCCGGCGCCATCATCTACGCTCTACGCCAGCCCGCCCACGTCGCAGTCAACGAGGTGTTGATCGAGCCTAGGGATGAGCCTATCTAAATATACCAGCGAGCTTTTCATCTGTTCACGAAGAGCATCTGGTGAGATATCCATGGATGAGCAGTCTCTAAGCACCACTTCTTCCCCGGGTTCCACCTGGAGACGGTGTTGTTCGATCTACAATAATGCCTTATGCATAGGCAGGCACGGGGTGGACGGCATACGGTTAAAGTCGACAACTTAAAGAGGTTCGTCTTCAAACCCAATAGAGAGGCTAGATCGCATGGATTCAATATCTTGGTGTGGCGGTATACAAAAGGTATGCGATCTGGTTCCTCTGGCAAAATACCAGGAGAGACTAGGGGTCAAGAGCTTCGTAATAAGAAAAGTTTTTGACTGTTTTAGCAGTGCTAGTCTATGCTACACCATCTCGGCCTTGGTGAAATCAGGGGAAGTTATGTTGGAACCCTGATCTAACTAATATCATCTTATCCCAAAGACGTCATTGCATATATCCCCAAACCTTGAATAGCCCCCTTCAAGACTGCCGTACAGCAGGTGCTCCGTGAGGTTGAAATAGCCCGGACGGAGGGTTTGAAACGCGTCGGTCGGGTCGTACTTGTTCGCAACCTCTATCAGCCTCGCCTTGTTCTCGGCACTGTAGCTGGATAGCACGTCCGGGGGCTGGCTGGCATAGTTCATGTCTGCTACAAGTCAGCCAGGAGTAACGTACTGCGAGAAGATTAGCTTTTGAACTCTTTCCAAATCAGGATCTGGCTCTTGCGTAACCGGAACGGATTTCCTTCAACCTACCAAAGATACGGGCGGTATTCGCGCTCTCGAGTCAAAGCCTCGGATCGACGGATGATATTGCGGCATGCGGCCAGGACGGCCTCGTCATCCGAAGCGAGCTTCCACTGGACGGAGATGTTCATGTGGAGCAGCGGCTCCTTCCCTCCGCCGATTCCCAGCGCGTTCCCCGCCGTTGCGCTCCATCGCTTCGCGTTGGGCTCGGGCAATGATCTGCCACGGCGTGGAGGGGAGAACAGAGGCGACGTTCCAGAGCGGCGCCATCTCTTCCTGGAATACGTCTACTCCAAAGCAGGAAATCACTTCAAAAGAAGCAAAGTAGGTTCCCCCTCCCTCGGGCGACTTTCGGTTTGCACAGCATCATCTGCCCGGTTTCGAAGATCATCACCCTTCGATATGGGCCGACCTCCCCGTTAGCGAGGTAGAGGACATTCTCGACACGAATCGTGCTAAGTTATCGTGAGAGGTAGCATGAATAACATGGAGTGGTGTGCATTAACCCCCTTAAGATGCGGAGGCCCTCTACCACGCTATATATAGATCGGTACCCAGATTCCAACGGGGGTCAAATCAAGGTCTTCGCCAAGTACGTCAGCGTTTCGACTCTGTCTAGTAACACAGCGTCGATACGCGGACTGGGAAGGTATGAACATTAGAACTAGGCACGATGTGTCATTGATGGTTCTGGTTTTAGGGGGCGGTCGTTAAGACATGTAATATAAACACGCGATTCTTAATGGGTGCAACAACTTACATAAAAAGCTCACAACACCGTTATATCAAAGCTCCGAAGAGTCGCCTTTGCATGCTGTTACTTCATGTGTCCGTCCGTACATAACTACGAGAGCTGTAATGAATCTTCTGGCCCCCTAGTCTATTAAAAGTGAGGGTACTGCGAGAAGCTTAGATAGATTAAAATAGACAATGCATCGACAGCTAAACCAGGTGCACAAGACTGAACCGCATCTACACGTGCTCATTTAACATAGGCCGCTTAGCATATCTCTATTCGTCTACGTGCCAACCTTCTACTGTTTGAAGCAGGAGTGGGAGTCCTGCGCTTGATATTTACTGTCAAATATATACATGAAAGATCCACAGCCTGGCAGTAATTTACCGGTACCTACGTCTAAGTGGTATCAGACGTGCTATGCCAGCTTCTATTAGTCACCATTGCAAGTGTAGTGGAGGGCAAAAGCAGACGCTTCTAATATGAGGATCACTTAGTAGGAGGCAGGACCCGTGACCGAAGTGGTGATGCTTCCACTCTCGACGTAGACTCCGCTGAAGTACAGGTCCTCCACCTCATCCGGATAGCCGTCCCTCGGCAGCTCCAAGACACCCAAGTGCCAGTCAGCGCCGTTGCTAGACATCGCATCCAAAGTTAGTAAAGGCCATTACTGGGATGTCTCAAGAGCCCGTGGGAGCTCTTGAAACAGGCTTTGAAAAGGGATAAAGGGCTCCATCCAGATACTTACCTTGAAGTCGAAGCGCTGACGGGGGCGACGATCTGTTTTAGGTCGTCCCCGCCCGTCGAATGCCAGAAACCCACAGTGCCGGCGTTGAAGTCGATCTCGTAGGCGACGTTGTGCCAGACTTCGGGCAAGAACTCAGTGCTCCACTTCGTGTTACCCCCGACCATCCACCGCAAAAGGGGGTCGTCCGTCCCGGGCGATCCGCTCAGCCAGCCGGACTTCAGCTCGGTGAAGTGGCTCTCGAAGAAAGCGATCTGGTGCTCCCGGGTCTCGGCCGGAGGATTGACGTCGCTCCTCATGATACTGAAATGGTACCACACCTTCCCCTGGTTGATAGGGGCCGAGGTCTGAGGAATCAGCTCTGTCCGGCGCATATTCTGGCCGTTCCAGTACGCTGTAGAATCCAAAGTGATCTTGACACCCTGGGTAGAAACTTCGTCGGCGGGGTTTTTGAAATCTGGCGAGAGATTCACATAGTTGGTGGTAGGGCTGTTTCCGTGAATGTACCACTGATAAGGGCCGACCTGGTTCGACCAGGACCACTCGTCCAAGTCAGTGGCCGATTCAAGGTCGTTGAATCGACCGTCCCATAACACGGTGCCGCAGGCAGCCAGGTGGCCACTCAGGAGCGCAATAAGCGATTGGGTTTTCATGATGGCAGAAGTAACTGGAAATCAGCCTTCAGCAGCTGCAAATATTAATCAGCAGTGATATCTGAAAGAATCGGTATACCAGAGAATGCCCAGAGAGAAGGAGTTTGTGACAATTTATACACCGGTAAGGAGCACCAGCTTCCATCCTCGCGTAGTGGGAAGGCAGCACTACGGATACGTAATTTCTTTAAGGAGGCCAACTACTTCGTACCAAGGGAATCAGGTGCTCCGCGCCGAATTTGATAAAGTAAGTGTCGTTTCATCAACGGCGTGAGGGCGCACCGCAAATAGCTGTTTGAATTAGATAGCGCCTCCACCGAGGATCGCCATTGCAGCGGTAAATGCACCAATAGTGGAGAGTGCTTGCATTTTGGCTGCCGGGAAGACGGATGCTTGCCCCGTTCAGTAAACCCGAATTCAACCCATATTGTTGAAATACACAACGCTTGGAACACGAAAATTGCGAGCAGACTGTCACCTTTGGAACATCTCTCGGAGTTCTCGTCTAGTGCTGCAGGCTGAGGAGGCTGATGACGATGCCCCGGTTTGCATACCTTTCCGGCTTATCCGTTATTCACCGGGGCTGTATACGCATTTAGTAGGGGTTTGGCGGCAAGGGCCCACCTAAGTCTTATATTAAAGGGAGCTGCAAAGCTCCGAACCTCCCGTGGGTCTTCTCCCTTGATAACTTTGTCGATATGATGAAGTAGTCGAAGGGCAGACATAATTCCATTCGTCTAGGTTGCCATGATCTGGCCTCGACTCACTCACGGCTCCCCTCTGCGCCTTTCTCGTATATAAGACGAGCTTCTGGTGACCGCTCACCCAAAGTGGAAAGTCGTGTCCTCTTCCCATACTGTCTGAGCCTACCTTGGTTTGGTCTGGTAGTCCAGATTCCATTATCGCCCATTGGGCGTGGTGGTTTATCTCATTGCTGCTAAGGACGGCTCATTGACTTTGGAGATTTACACCTGCCTAGAGACTGCACCTGCACTCTCTGACTGAGAAAATGTTCCTAGCCCTTGAAAAGCTAACTAGACGTATAGATCTTCAGGGCACAAAGATGAACGCAAGTGCTGGATGAGCACCGCTCAGCAGAGGGAATGTTTCTCCATTCGCGTTCATTCGCTCGAGTGTCGCAATACCCGTTCAGTTCCCACGATAGGGAGTAGGGTCCGGCTGAGAAATATGTTGTCCGGTAAGTGAATGGAGGAGGCAGCGAATGTATCAGACTATGTGCGAAGATGTAAATTACGTCTGAGAGTGCCGTCGAAGCCAGGACGTCTAGAGGGAGAGAGGCAGCCATTAGGCGCAAATGCCATCATGTGCTACACTGATAGGTTAGGTGTCCAGTAATAGCCAAAAGAAGACAACAAACACGGCCTTCTTTCAGACTGGTATCTGACGTTGAGAGGATAATCCGGTTGGATTAAGTAAACGGAGATGGTTCCTTTGGAGACTTGACGCAGACCCCGCTTCGCAATTCGCCTGTCATTCAGCCATACCCCTCAGTGACGTTACCACTGCGTTTACTTACAGCTCGTCAAACAGAAACGGCGAGCTTGGCCAACCCTTGTGGCAGTTTCGAGACGGCAATACGTACGTAGACTTCATCTACAACTCTTTCGTGCTTGCTCTCTCATCTCTGAAAACCGTAAAACTAGAATCCAAACCATAGAACACCGGCAACAAGAAACAGGATCAGCACTCCAGCAACCATGTCGATCCCCACGTCCACCTCCGTCGTTGAGTCTGCCGTCATCAAGGCACCCCTCAGCCAGGTTTGGCACCAGATCAAGCGTGAGTACGCTGAGAAGAGAGGATATTGGGCCTAGCGGGGTTGACACTGTAGAACGACAGTCCAGAACTTCTCCGACTGGTGGTCTGCCTTGAAATCGAGCGACTTTGTCAAAGGCACCAGTGAGGATACCGACATCGTCAAGTGGACCTTCAAGGATGGCACTGAGCTCGAGGTGAAGCAGGAGGAGCACAGCGTGAGACCGAATACCCCTCGTCGCCACCATCGGCATGTAGTTTATGGACGAAGTGCTGAAAAGAATTGCAGACCATCAACCACTACATCACCTACAGTGTGATCACTTCTAAGCCTGAACTCCCTTACAGCTCCGTGATGTCTAACATTCGCCTGTACTCCGTTACTTCGGGCGACCTTGAGGGCAGCACCTTCATCGAGTGGACCGGCAACTTCTCTAGCGACGCTGATGCCGGTATGTCACGCACGCCCCTAGGCTGGCTCGTCAGTACTATCATGCCGTTGTTTGCTAACCCCTTTTTACAGGCGTCATCCAGGATGCCAAGTTCAAGCGTCGCGATGCTTTGGCGGACCTTGCCAAGGTTGTGACCAAGAAGTAAGAGCAATAAGATGACTTACAGTCCAGAGCGGGTTGAAGGACGATCGCGTTACCGGTAATTTGTAAGATAATTTGGGATTTTGTCTGCTGAAAATAGCATGCGGGCAATGAGTAATCTACCAAATTGGCACTCTGCCTGCTTCATCAACACCAAACAGACAGTTTTGCGTTAAGTAATCAAGCTACAACTTGAACCACAAACTTGTTCCCGAGTCTGATATATTTGATTATTCTTCCGTCTCCTGTCAAAAATGCCTCAATCGTCATTGCTACGGACTCAAGTTAGTCTCAACGCTTAAGTAATGGTCAATCGGGGACAAAGAAGTATGTACAGACCATGAAATTCAATACACCATAAAATATCGGCATGGAAAAAAACCAATAAGGCTACTCCCATGTTTTATGAAGGCATCAAATACACGTCTCTATCATGCCATAACCGTACCCTTAGGGTAATATCAACATGGTCCTGGTAGTAGACATTACGTGCTACTACGCATTCTGTTGGCCTCAGGTGCTGGGCTTAGGCCCCTGAACGCTGCATTGCATTCAAGTCCATAAACTTCGTAGGTGCGCTCCAGCCCATTTGAAGCCGCTCTGACTTATACTCAGCCAAAAACTTCCTTTCTCAAGATTGTTCTACTGCGTTTCGCATTGCCGGCTCCGCAGTCCGAGTATGTCACCGGTTCCTTATACGCGGTTATAGTGCTAGTATGACGGTGATAGTCGTCCCAAGAATAAGGTTAAGAGTGCCAAGTCGTTGAAGATACTACTACCAATGGCTTCGGTTCCATAAAGGGGCTGCAGGAACACTTGGTAACTCGTACAATAGGATACCTGTGACGGTATGTACGCATATGCAGGCACTTAACGCCTAATGCTCACAAGATCGCATCTCATGATAGGACATATTTTTCGACGAGAATGTGTCTCATTGGATCTTCTTATATTACTGCCTGTACCGGACAGCGCGTAAAGTCGATGCGGCTGGATACTAGACTATACCACATAATATCAAAGAAAAACATGATTTGAGAAGGCAAGAAGCAGCTAGATAAACGGAAACACAGTCGCGGACCAGCCATTGGGCGAGCTTGTAATTGCGGTGTGGCCGGCCCCGGGTACTAGGAAATTTGTGGGGCCACCGGTTTCCTGGCTTTCAAGTTCAGTAACCGCTCTCAGTTGGCGGTTGCCCCGCAACGCATTGCTGCCCAAGTCAACACGAAGCTGCATAAGCCCCGTTAAGATTCAACTCCCCCATTGCTGCTGCTCTTATCCTGGAAGACTATAACCGATCGATGTCGCATTCTTTCTGAATGCAATAGTCTTGTAATTCAAGCGCAGTTATTTTCGCCAATTGATCCAGGAATTCCATTCCTGAACGAAGTTCTCTATTTTCAAGACATATCTGTTTGAGAACTGACCGAAATTCAAGTGCAGCCGTGCGCTAGATAGCGTCGACATTGATGATTTTAGGTTTATCAGCTACATTTCTCTAAACGCTGCTGACTCTTCCGACGCGTCGTGCCGGGCATCATGCCTGCTGCTACAGAACCGCCGTCGGTCGCGCTGTCCTGTATGTTCATTTGCTGTCTATATGTTCCCCAAAATGGAAAGCAGACTTGACTCGCTAATGCGCTTGGCTACCAACCAGTCGCCAACAACTTCTGGGGCAAGGAGGATGCGGGTGTCGGGCCCCTCCTCGAGCGGATGGCTGCTGCGAAGCAGACCAACGACGAGTTAAGATCATTCTACTCGGCGCGAGCCTCCATCGAAGAGGAATATGCTCGCAAGCTCATGTCACTCTGCCGCAAATCCCTGGGCTCACATGAGATGGGAACGCTGAAGACATCGTTGGATACGGTCCGAGGGGAAGTCGAGTCAATGGCGAAGCAGCATGCCAGCATCGCTTCTCAGATAAAGACGGAATTAGAAGAGCCGCTGGCCGCTTTTGCTGGAGGCATGAAAGAGCGGCGCAAGATCATCCAAAATACCGTTGAGAAGCTGCTCAAGGTCAAGATTCAACAAACCCAACATGTAAACAAGGTCAGCCGGCTAGACGATCGCTCCCAACACATCGCTATCCCTCTCTCTGCTAACATTACCTCTTGCCTAGACGCGCGATCGTTACGAGCAAGAGTGTTTGAAGATCAAAGGCTACCTTGCACAAGGGCACATGGTCATGGGACAAGAAGAGCGGAAGAATAAGGCCAAGCTGGAAAAAACCCAAATCAGTGTAGCTACGACGAATACGGAGTACGAGAACGCGGTCAAGGCCCTCGAAGACACGACTGCTAGATGGAACCGTGAGTGGAAGGCTGCGGCTGACAAGTTCCAAGACTTAGAGGAGGAGAGACTCGATTTCACGAAGAGCAGTCTATGGACATTCGCCAACATTTCATCGACGGTCTGTGTGAGCGATGATGCGTCTTGCGAGAAGATTCGCTTATCGCTAGAAAAGATGGACGTGGAGGATGATATCATATTTTTCATCAAGGAGAAGGGAACCGGCCAAGAAATCCCGGACCCGCCGAAATATATTAACTTCTGCCGCGGCGACGTCGACGAGCCTCAACCGGAGCCCGTGGAAGAGGAGAACTACTCGGTAGCACAATTCCCACGCAGTATAAACCCAGCTTTCCGGACCTCATCACCACAGCCGTCTACATATGAATCTCACCATGACCCGAATTCAGCTCTTGCTAGGGATCTCGGCCATCATGGCCCCGCCGGAGCATCCAGCAGCGATGCAATTCCACCTTCGCAGCAGGCCGCTGTTCCAGCCATACCCCCGCAAGATTTGCCTCCGCAAGCCAGACATCCACAGGAGAGGCAACTGCATGATCGGCATCCGCAAGATATGCCTCCTCAGCCTAGACAGCTACAGGAGAGACACGTACGCGATCGTCAGCCACAAGAAATCCCCCCACAAGATAGACATCCACAGGAGAGGCGTCTACACGATAGGCACCAGCAAGATAGGCATTCTCAAGATAGACATCCGCAAGACAGGCACCCGCAAGATGTGTATCAAACGAATGCAGTGCAGCGATACCGACCTTACTATGACCCAGCCCCACCCCATGGTAGGGACATGGGACGCCATGACCCTGTTAGAGCATCGGCCAGGGAGCAAGCTCAACCTCCACAAAAGCCGCCTTTCCCTGTTATGCCTCCGCAGGACAGGCGCTACGGGAATGGGATGCAACAATATGATGCCCCACAGTTCGCAGCAGTGCCGCACGAGCCCTATCCAATGGACGGGATGACGATGCTATGCCGAACGGACGGCATGAACTCGGCGACGAGTTCGAATTTGTCAGCACGGTCATCGAGCCGAGATGACAATAGCGATTACTCGAATCCTACTTCGCTCTCTAGTCAAGAGCCTCCAAGCGGCAACATGTCTCCCGTAAAGCAGGAACCCGTTAAGCAAGAGCCCATTAAGCATGAGCCCATCAAGCATGAGCCCATCAAGCAGGAGCCCATCAAGCAGGAACCCATCAAGCAGGAGCCCATCAAGCGGGAGCCCATCAGGCCTGAGCCCATCAAGCGGGAGCCTATCAGGCCTGAGCCTGTTAATCAGGAACCTGTCAAGCCGGAGCCTGTGAAGCAAGAGCCTGCAACTCAAGAACAACCCGACAAGCGTATTCTGAAGAAGAGGAGCGCCTTCTTCCAGAATCACAGCCCCTTCCGAAGAAAGAGCATCAAAGAGTCACAAGCACCCAATAGAAACACCTGGGGCCCAGTATCATCGTCTCAAAACGGCCCTGTATCATCGTCTCAAAACGGCCCTATATCATCGTCTCAAAACGGCCCTATATCGTCTCAAAACGGCCCTATATCATCTTCTCAAAACGGCCCAATATCATCGTCTCAAAACCGTCCTATATCACCATCTCAAAGTGGTCCTGTGACATCGCCTACCAGCGGTGCTCTGGTGAAGCCGCTAAGCGGATCAGGTTCTCGGCGACCCCTAGTCTACCAGCCTCTAGAGCCTCAGAGGCGGCATAAACTGCAGAACATGATCGCTGACAGGGCGGCGAGCCCAGAGCCCATCGACGCCAACGCGAGCTTGGCACTGAATGTCGGGCAGAACGTGTTCCCCGTGGCAAGGCCAGATGCAAACAAGAAATCTGCTGAGAACCCGGCCCCGCCTCAGGAAGAAGACCCGATTGCATTGGCTCTGGCGGAGCTCAAGGAGGTTGCCGGCAACAAACAGGCTTCTGGACGCATCTCAGCCGATCATTACCACGGCCTTGCTACCCCTGCGCCTGCACCCGCGACAGCACCTGCGCCTGTGCCTGACCGGGCAGTAGACCGGCCCAAATCACAAGCATTCTCGCGCTCCAAAACCAGCAGCGACGTGGCCGCCGCAGTCAGGGGCACTCCTCCGCCATCCTATGATCAGCAAATCACAAGACTTGGAGTGCCACCGCCTGCAGTAACGTCCAAGGCCATGCAGGCATCTTCTCGAAAGTATACGGAGCAGACCAGGGAGATGTTCCAGTCTACTCGGCCTGGCTCGTCCTATAGTAGCAGCGCGCCGGCGCGCCCAACAACCAGAGGTACCGACATACCTCGGGCGGCCTCCCCAGCACCACCTCGCGGTGCGTCCCCGAGACCCGGATTGCACGTGGATACTCAGCAACCGCCCCGGTCAGCGTCGCCGAACCCTTACAATGGAAGCCAGAGTCCGGCGCAGAGATCCCCATCTCCAAATCCGTATAGTGCTAGCCAGAACCAGACGCAAAGCGCTCCGTCGCCGACACCATACTCAGCCGATCAATCTCAAACGCAAAGGACAGCACCACCACCGAGCTCGTACAGCATTAACAAGAGCCAAACACAGAAATCGGCATCGCCTAGTACCTATAGTATCCGTCATAACCAAGCGCGGAAAGATGCGTCGCCGACACCGTACTCTGCCAACCAAGCACAAACGCCGAAGACGACGCAGCCAAGCGCGTACAGCATGAGCCAGAATCAAGCACAGAAGGCTGCGTCGCCGACCCCGTACTCTTCTGCCCCAGCTCAGACGCCGAAGACGTCGCAGTCAAGCTCGTACGCTACTAGTCAGAACCCAATGCAGAGAACGGCATCGCCAAATCCGTACAACCGTAACCAGCAACAAGCACAGCGCGCGCCGTCGCCGAACCCATATGCCGGTAGCCCGCAACCTAGGCGTGACTCTGTCTCGCCAACCCCTTACGCAGCCAGCCCGCTCCGTAATTCGACTTCGTCTGTGACGGGAACAATGTCAAAGCGTGGGTCGGAACAAGGGTACTTCCCACACAATTCGCCTAGCGAAGCCATGAGGGCGTCTTCTCCGTCTGTGTACAGGGGCGACCACGGGCGACCATCCAGCAGGGGCGATTACGGACGCCCATCCAGCAGAGGCGACTATGGACGTCCGACTAGCAGAGGAGACTATGGACGCCCAGCTAGCAGGGGTGACTATGGACGCCCGCCCAGCCAAGCCGGCGACATGGCTATTCAGCTCGCGCCAGTCGGCGGAGATCCCTATGGCTCGGTGCGTAGCCGTAACGGGAGACCCGGCACCAGTTCAAGCTCGCGAACGGGAGCTGGGATCGGGGCAATGACGTTCTATGACGGAAGGGACCCGATGCAAGACGGATCCAGACAGCGGAGTCAGAGCGTGGCGGATCCCAGCAGGCAGTACACCCCAGACGGCCGCGCCATCCTGCACTATGGTAAGTTTTTCATCGGAGAGATTCTAACGAAGGTTCGGCTGGAGCTAACGATTGCATAGCACGGGCACTGTACATGTACCAGGCGGCCATTCCCGAAGAGCTCGGGTTCAACAAGGGCGATATCCTGTCTATCCTTCGCCACCAGGACGACGGATGGTGGGAGGCAGAGATCCATTCGGGCAATGGAGTTGGGATGAACGGGCTGGTCCCCAGCAACTACCTGCAGGTAATATGATTCCATAGCTGAATCGTGCGCTTCGGACAGGGGACAAAGGGGAGTGGGAAATGATTGTGTAAAGACTGAAACGAGCTGAGACGTGAAGATGTGCCATGAGATTGCCTTACCTACATAGGAATGAGCGGACGATTATGGAGCATGTTGGATGCCTTTTTGTTCTTACTACCTACTGATCCAGAGCATTCGCAAAGCATGTAAGTCACGATTAGTGGGGTTTTATTTAGGGGATGGTCAAAGACTGGCGTTAATAGGAAATCGTTTGTTTATCTTGTTCGCTGCCTACGTATTTATCCATGTCTGAAATATTTCTACCGGTGAAAAAATCTGAATAGCTCTGATGTGACGAAAAAAAATAGCGTTCGCCATGGAAGGGTTGGCTGTAGATGTGGATGTTTGGACGGAAGATTTCCATCAGAGCCAGAGCCGCGATGCCAAGGTTGGCCCTCCGCTGATAAATGACGTCGATCGCTCTGCTGGCCAATGGAGGAGGGGCAGCAGCAGTTCCGGGTCGGCGGCCAAGAGCTCCGTCCACGTTGCTGGAACGGGCTGCAACAACCGCTTTGCCGCTGCGCTCCTGCCCACCAACAACAACTTTAATCGCTTCCTCGGCTTGCCTCCTTCGACCTCTCGAGCGGCTCGGCGTACAGCGCCAAATGGCGCCTTCACATCACCCTTCCCTACATCACCTAACAAAATGGTACGTTGGGAGAGAAGCTTTCGTCGCGAGGGTCGCGTTTTCGCATGCGAATATAGCAGCTACCGGGATTAGTTATACTGACATTTTGTGTGTTATACCAGGGCTTCGTGAGAGATTCTGTTCAAAATGTCACATCACCAGCAGCCAAGAGAAAATACTTAGGAACAGTCCTCTTATTTGCTGCATCCTTCGCGCTGCTATGTATCGCCGCATTGGCATATCCTATCTTCTATTACAGCTACGTTCCTAAGAAGGTCGTATCAACCCCAGTTCACCTACAGTATAAGTATGTCCGTCTCTTTGCGTCTAGAAGATCCGGTTTGTCAGGGTGTGCCGGCTAATATGCGTATAGTGCTGGCCTTAACCCTTACGGCGTGACCCACCTCTCTTCTGAGCTCATGTTGGAGCAGGCCTACGATGTTTCAGTGGAACTCACCTTGCCTCGCTCTCCCCCCAACGTCGAGAGGGGCAATTTCATGGTGGCCATGTTCGCCATGAAGTCGCAGCCCGAGAACCCGGCCCTTGCCTTTACAGTGCCATCTGATCCCTACGCGCACGTGACGCCGGAAAACGTGGTCTTCTCGTCACGTCGGCCAGCGATCCTCCCGTACCGGGACCCGGTGGTGGCGAGGACTTCGCGGCTCCTCTTCCTGCCCTACCACATCTTCTCCCCCGCGGCGGAGACGTCGAAGCTCGTCGTCCCCATGGGCGAGCTGGTGGAGTTCAAGCAGGCGCTCCCGCTCTCGATTCTCCTGGACGTCCAAGCCGGGCAGACCCTGCAGGTGTACTCGGCGTCTATCACGCTCGTGGCTAGGCTCTCGGGCGTCCGCTGGGCCATGTATAACCATCGCGTCCTCTCCTTCGTCATCTGCACCACCGCCTTCTGGCTGGCGGAGATGCTGTCCATGGGGGCGGCCTGGCTGCTCGTGGCGTACTGCGTCTCCGACCGCCAGAACGGAAATGCCACGAACAAACAGAAGCTCGCCGGCAAGGCGCGTGCCGGGCTCTCGGGGATGTCGCGAGAGGGTGTCGCTGACAAGCCATTCTACGAGGTGAAGCAAGAAGATGATGACGACGCAAAGATCAAGGAAGAGAGCACGGAACTGGAGACGTTGGTGGACCAGCCTCAGCACGGCGGGGATGCGGATGACGAAGAAGATGGCGCTGAGATCTGGAAGGAGTCAAGGTCGGGTGCAAGTGGATTCTACGATGGAAAGGGGGGCTCTGTGAGAAGAAGGGCATCTCGGGGTGGCCAATCTTGGTGAGCTATGGTATTAGCTCCAGGGAAATGATTGCAACATCCCCTCCATCCCACAGCTAGCCATCGTAAAATATGGTCGTCCGTTTCTTCTTCCTGGTTCCAGCCCGCCGCTGTTCCTTGGTCATGGCAGTAACCACTGGGGATGGAAAAGATAAAAATGAATTGCACTGTGCGTATGTATTCATTTGTTGGGCGCCAAGGGACATTGTCCCCTCACCGTAAGTTCCTATTTACAACTCATTGACTGTGCCAGCGCTTCTTCCGCACCTCGTCTTCTCCGTATGGGATGGCATCGTCTTACACCACATCTTTTCGGTATTGCTCCCCTTCGCTTTAGCCACGTACGAAGGCCACGTACGAAGGTATTAGAAGCTATATACCCATCAAGCGCCCTTGCGCGGACCAACTGTTCTGCTGATAGCTCTCACCGAAATTCGCCAGGTTGAGATTCACGGAGGAATTCGCCTCGGTACTTTACTAACATAGTGGGTAATGCACCCGACGTGGCATACTGACACTTCAGAGGTTCAGATAACGAACGCTATTGCATGCTTATATACTAGCTAGCGTAGGTAGGTAGTTAGCACCAGCCTCACCACTTGCCCCCCCCGGCTCTTACTATAAACCACACCACTGAGCAGGGGAAGGCAAATTTTAAAATCCAGAAAGACAAGAATACACGTGTGTGATCGCCCCTTTCAAAAATTGAAGCAAGGCTTGACCGCCCTCGTTGCTGGTGTTCTCCCGCCCATTGGATTCTCATCCCAGCTATTTCACTAGCGGAATTACATACATGTATGTACTTGTACGGTAGACTTTTTGTTACCTGAAAGTACGGCGCTACACTCTGCCGGAGCTTTTCTGGGCGCAGTGACCGGTCGACCTCCACCTCGACTTTATTGGACGTCGAGTTTATCATCAGCCACCTCTCCCACTACAATCCCCTTAACGACTCCTTCGGATGAAGCTCGACGACTTTTGGTCAACTACAGATTATTAGTAAAATCTGCGATCGAGCTGGACTGAATCCGACCACATGCTGCCGATTCCCTCTGCCCGCACTCGCTGCTCTGTGTCGTGGCGGTAGACAGGGTCAGGTCAGCTTGAAGCATAATTAGCATACAATATCAAACGACCTTCTTTCCCCTCAGCGGTCAGGTCAAGTCAAGTCAAGTCAAGACAAGACAATTCAAGTCAAGCCGAGTCGAAGACAAATCAATCAAGCCAATCCAAGCCAAGTCAAGTCAATCAAAAAAAATCCATTCACGATGCCCTGCTTCAAGGGCATCGCAGTCAGCATCCATGCAAATGGTGCCCCGCTCCCGGAATATGGCATGCAGAAGCAGTCGCGCCTGTCCCGCATCAGCACTTATATACCCGTCCCACAGCCTCAGTTGAATCCTGACACTTCGAAGCATGAGGCTGCCAAGTTCGCCATCTCCATCACCCTGCTGACTCCCGGCCATCCTATCCCCTACACCACTCCGAAGCCTACCGAGTCCAATCCCGATCCCCGGCCACTCTACGCTGGTCCTCTGCCTGATTCCACCTCGGATCCCTCCAAGCATGCCAACACGGTTACTCCCTATATTCCAATGACCAACTCGGAGAACGAGACCATTGCTGCCTACATCTACTTCGACGGCCGAGCCAAGGAGGAGGTCGCCACCCTGCTACGTCCTGGTGAAGAGACCTGGGTCAATAGTCGCTGGGTCCAGGTTCCCGAAAGCGAGGGAGGAGGCCTCGCCGAGAGAGAGTTTCTGTTCCGCGAGGTCGGCTTGGAGAGGTGGCTCAATGGTTTGGATCTTAAAGGTCACGATGCCGCGGAGAAGGTCGAGAAGCGAAGACAGAAGTTCGAGAGACGCCGCCGCCGCCAAAAGTCGACTGCACAGACCGGCAACATGGCCATGGAGAAGCCCAGCCGACCCCGGGACGCCCTAGCATACGGTGCCTACGACCAGTCCGTCCTCGAGAACCCTAGCTTGTCCGACTCCGATTCCCTTTCCGACGACGACGAGCCCCCAGAGGCCACTGGTCAGATCAAGGTTGCCATGTTCCGCGTCATAGCGTCCGGCGAGATCAAGAAGGGGGAGTACTCGCCGCAGTTCGATGCCCACGATGACGACGACGATGAGAGCGACGGGGGAAACAAACGTGGGAGCAACGGGACTATTGATGCCGATGTCGAGCACACTACTAGTTTTGCGAAGCCGAAGACGCTGGATCCTAAGACTATTAGTACCCAGACGGTGACCGGTATCGATGGGCCCGATAAGCCCTATGCTACTTTCACCTTCTTCTACCGTGGTCAACGTGGGTATAATTTTCATCCCGCAGGTCTATCCCGTACTAATGCTTTTCACAGGGCAACTCGCCAAAATGGGAATCCTTCCCGGGTCTAAAGCCGATACGAAGGCCCCTGCTGCCAAACGACGGTCGACCCAGCTTGACTTCTCGGGGCTCGGGCCTCTCAAGACCAGCGGGACCGTAGGGTTCTCGGCCTTCAGAGACCAGGATTCCGAGAGGGCCAGGCGAAGAAGCGCAGGGAGGAAGAGCAACGGCGCCATAGACGATAGCGACGAAGATGACAGTGATGTCGACCCTCTTGCAAAGATGGAAGATACGGATGACAAGGTCATCAAAACCCATTTAGAACCAGAGGACGCCAAGGTCACAGGTGAGCTACAGGCTGGTATCGACAGGATCCGCGTAGGTCGCCCTGAGGCATGGACGTCTTGCGATGCAAACTAATCTCGGCCTTCATAGCTAAAACGGCAACACTCTGCCGATCCCGACAGCATGAGCCCCTCGGGCAAATCCCCGAGTACCACCCCCGCCAGAGAAAGAACCCCCACAGAGGCTTCCCAGGGTGGTCGACTGCTGCCTGATACGGTATCCAGCCTTATGTCTCGAGCCCTCACTGAGGAATCGTCCGTCGGAAGTCCGCTGAAGAAGCAACGTGCTGATGTAGATGGCACCCGACAAGATCGGTCGGCGAGTTTCCCCTCGGCGTTAGGGGATGTCTTAGGGAGAGCGACAGCAGATACGCCGCCGAAGCCGGAAACCCATGCTACAACCATTGACGAGGATGAAGTGTTGTAAAAAATTTGCCCCTATAATATCCGCTGGATGAGTTATGCTCCCCAGGCCCCTTGACCCCTGGATACGACAGAGCCATAACGGCTTCCTCCCCATCCGGCTGAGTGGCTGGCTCCCTGGTAATAATTCGCAACATTAGCAGGTGCTCACCGAAGCGATAACGCTTCCATGAATTTTTCAGGATATTTCTTCACATTGGCTCCTGAACGAGCATCGACCTTAACAGGGTCATTGTCGACGCAGACCTAATCCTTATCTAGCTTAAGAGACATCCTGAGGATATGATTGTTAGCGTGAATTCGAGCAGTCAGCTCCCGACTTTGGACGTCCCAGTCAAGAATATTGTGGGTTGGCTAGTACAGGGCGTTGGTTTCATAGCACTCAAGGCAGATGTACATGCTGGCTTGACCCCTCCTTTTCTTTCCTATACCTCCCGCTCTTGCACGCGGACAATTGTATGAATACCCGAAGTACAGAGAAATTCACAATGGATATACGACGCACGTACGCAGAAATTTAAAGGAAGGGAGGGGTTATCGGTCTCGTCCAGCGGGATGTGTGGTGTCGTCGGTGGGTCGGTGTTATTCGGTAGAATTCGTCAGGCAATCTATACAGCAAGCATCGGATGACAGTCAGGCTTAAGCCACCGCCTTCTTTCCTTTTCCACTTCGAGACGTCGGATGTGATTATATTCTGTATTCTCTACCTGCTTTAAATTCTTGGATCCGCGAGGGAAGAGCCGCCATGGCGCTTGCTAACTGAGGTGTCGTTACATGATTTCACATGTACGTACTGGGCGTGCCACGAGCAACTAAGTGGAGGTGTCAAAGGGGTAAATCAACAAAGAGGGGAGGGTTCATCATCCCCAACCGGTCGGACGGGGGTTTCCTTTGGTCGACAGTTCTTCGCTGCTCGGCTCGTCGCGGCGCGCCGTGTGTCCGGTGGGAATATATGTAGGCATGTACGCTCATGTTCGGCGCCCGCGCCCGCGCCCTGTGCCCGCAAGTCGGCACGGTCCGGAGGCGAGGGGCGAGGGGTTGTGGAGGAAGTTAGACCAGGCCCAGTCAGTGCCGAATGCGAAATTAACGGCTGTAGTTTCCCTCGTGCCTCGGATTTCGGAGCATTATCCATTGTGGGAGTTACCGTGTGTGCTTGGATTCTTATGCGTTTAGGGGTAAAATAGGGGACAAGGGTTAAGTACGACTCCGCATATAATAGAGATTGTACTCTCTGCTATGAGGCAACATATGTATCTGGAGGGAGAGGGAGAGAGGTTCAGTTGAAGCTATTACGGTAACCACGGGTTTTGACTCTCACAGCGTCTCTCACGCATATTACTAACAGATCAGTCTAACGAAACAGTCTCTCCCCGGGTCTCTTATACGCAAGGGTCTCTCCACCATGGATTCCGTGTCTGTGGAAATTACCCTCCTCGATCGATGTGCAGCTCCATTTTGTAATAGTAACCGGCAGGATCCTCTTAAATGCGTTTTCTTTTGCCCTATGAGAGAGATCAGTGAACCACCCACAGCCACACCAACGCGGCCGTCAATTTCTGCCCATTCCAGCACGAGCCCAGCCTCCTATCCGAGGTAATCGCGAGCCGTCTTCTGTCCGCTACCCCTACGAAGATCGTCGGGGAGCTTTTATACCCCCGTTGTTTACCTTCCACTGCAAAGTCATCATCCTCTGGCATCGGGGTCGGGAAGCTCTTATCCATCCAAGTTGTAAGCACGGTCACGGTACCGACTCACGCGGCCGTGGTGGTCCTGATACAGCTGGGTTCACCTAATAGGACCGATGGTATTCCCTAGAACGACTCCCAAGGTTCATGTTAAAGGTATCGAATGCAGAATTTGTCAAACCCCGTATTTCATAGACCATATGTTGCATCATATAATACCACGTGGACATCGGACTCCTGGAAAGCCCTAGACAACTTTAGGAAATGGCCAAATCTTTATTGAAATTTGAGTAAAGCAGGCCGACTAAGATCTAAGCGCTGTTCCCCCAGGTACTGTAGGCCCGGGAGTTCAATAGAATACTGGTATCTCGTCCGAACGAGTGACGAGCACTTGAGAAGCGCAGAATACCTAGGTTGAAGATCCCATCCGAAGTAAACCGGAGACAAACCTCTAGACTCTAATAATACGTGTGCGCGCCATAGCATCTGGACAGCCTATCGTAATGCCGGAAGTAAGACATGATCACGTCCTAATCCAAGATAGCCCCTCATATCACGAGGTTAATGTTGCACGTTGCTGTCTAGTGGTTGAGATTTAAACCGAGACACTTTATGGCCGAATTGTCCTAAATAGCCTCCACGTCATATATTACTCATCATTCTTTTCGGATCGCTTTGGTGCTGCGACGGGTCACTGTGTAATTACCTCGTCCCCCTACAACTCATCATCGTTTGTATGTGTACGAGTATGAGACCCTGACATCACACACTGAGGCATTGGCAACTGAAGAAGTAGGTAGATAGATTTATCTGATTGGCCCTTTCCGGTGTCGCTAGCTCGGAGAGAGGGTAGTGCGGTCTCCTTAAATACAGAGAAATCAATGCCTGCGGTGGCTGTTAGTAATCGCAACTAGAGGATAATCTATTAAGCTAAGACCTAGCTATTGATCAGCTACTGCGCCTTAGCTTCAACATCGATGGCTGGGACCGCAGATGGTGCCAATCCAAGGAGGCTTAGGCCGTGCTGCATGGCTGACTGCCATTCCTAATAAAGCCGTGTCCTTCTGCGACACCCTAAGGTTTGTATGTAAGCACAGACCGATCTTCCTGCACGACGCCCGAGCCTTCCGCTGCGTGAGATTGGCAGTGTGCTTCCATATAACGACGTGGTACTTGGCTTCTATCTCTCCCGAACAAAATCGTCCCCGTAACGTAAACCCAACGTGACCTCTTGATGTGTTCTGTTCACCCGTAAACAATGACAGGATAGAGCTATCGACCATATTGCGAAGACTGGAGAGACCATCTACAGTGTGTGGTGGATTCAACTCCCATCTGAAAACCTCGATAAGCTTTACATACCTCAAGTAAATTTTTCTAATAAGGTCTGCTTCTGAGTTCTCCCCCCTTTCCTACGCATCGGTGATGACGGACTACGGCGTGGAAGACGCACCATTGGGTGCAGGTTTGCCACCTGACGATATACACGTACGTTCAGGCGGCATCAAGTAAGCATATCGCTTCTTACCATTGATATAGGCAGTGAGCGTCTCCCTCCCGCGATGGGAGGATGCCGAAGGATGGGCAAGAAAGGACGACAAGACGATCAAGGCCATGAGGACTGGATATCCCAGGTTCTTTATCCAACCGTTGATACAGCGCCTCGCCGAAGAGCTTAGCTGTAGGTTTGGGCCTCCTGGTACACAGACTATTATCTTGTCATCACAAGGAGCGGCATTGAGGTGCCGTTCCTTCATCTTAGCGCACGCGCACTACGAAGGTGCGGCCTGCCGAGTTGGAACATATTCCTTATTTCTCGATGGGACACAAGAGTCGATCACTCAGACTCCTTGGGCCAAGATCCATATAGTCTGGTTCGATAAGGAAAACCTATCTCTGGCAAAGGCTTTCTGGCAACATACCGGCGAAGGGATATCCAGCAGGTGGGCGGAACACTGCCTGAAACTCATCAACTCCTTTAAAGTTTCAAATAGGGGTCACATCCCCGACCCCAGTAGACGAACTGCGCATGCTGTCATATGCAATGGCCCGGCTTTTGAAGATAAGCGGTCCATACTTGACCGAATCGCAAGGTATGCGGATCCCACAGGCCAAGTCGATCCGGACCGCGATGTGTTCCTATACCCAACTGGGATGAAAGCTATCTTCGACGTGGCAAGAACTGTATCAGAGTGCTTCCATACCGCAACATCAGGGCAGCCTCTAATAGTTGCTTACGGGTGGGTCTATCTTAGATGTTTTAGAGGAGTTGCTTATTGACCATAGTTTTCTCTATGTCGACACTATCAAGATTCTGTCCAAATTTGGCATGAACGATGTCATAATCTATGGCTTCGGTAGCGCTTCGGAACTCGACGAGCTAGAAGAGCGCTTGAGATCTGGCACGAGAATAGCGGCTCTCTTCACAGAGTTCCCCACGAATCCTCTCCTTACGTGTATCGATCTTCATCGTGTCCGGCGACTGGCTGACAGGTACGACTTCGTGGTCGTGTGTGATGACACTGTTGGCACATCCATCAATGTCGACATTCTCCAGTTGGTCGACGTGGTTGTGACAAGCTTGACGAAACTCTTTAGTGGCGCGTGTAATGTCATGGGAGGAAGGTAAGATCACACCCGAGTGACACATCCCATGCAAGAAAGCCGGGAGGCGCTGACCAGGGACGCAGTGCTATCCTTAATCCGCAGTCGAGACACTACGGAAAACTGCAGGAAATACTTTCGGATATCTTCGAAGATACCTACTTTCCGGAAGATGCAAAGGTCATGGCCAGAAACTGCGCCGACTTCCCTCAGCGCGTGAAGAGGATCAACAGGAACACCCAAGATGTGGCCAATGTATTGCACTCGAGGACGGACCTGGTGAAGCACGTTTATTACCCTTCCATCGGTCCCTCCAAGCACTTCTACGACCTTGTTCGGCGTCCAGAGGGCGGCTACGGATACCTCCTGAGTGTCGAATTCGTGAAACCGGCGGCAGCCGTCGCGTTCTTCGATGCCTTGCGCGTCGCCAAGGGGCCAAGCTTAGGAACGAACTTCACGCTTGCGTGTCCATATACGCTGTTTGCACATTATGGAGAGATGGATATGGTGGCCGCATATGGTGTCGTCGAGCACCTGGTGAGAATAAGCGGGGGCCTAGAGGAAGACATCCTCGGACGGGTTCAAAAGGCACTTGAAGCAGCTGAGGTAGCGTTAGGGCAGGTGCTTGATGCACATAATTATTAGGCTGGCAAGTCCTCGATACGCAACTCTAGGGCGGAATTCTGATGTGCATGGATTCCGGGGTTAAAGAGTGGTAGAGTCTGTCTTACGCGGTATTGTAGCAGTTTTCCGTCTACAAATGTGTATATACTTGCCTACGAGTGCATGAACGACGTGTCAAGTGGACTGAGCAACTGACGTATTATAGTAAGTTACGTTAACGTTAACGTGTTGAATTATCCCGAACTAGAATTACTTAGAACTGCGCCGCAATTGGACATAGTAATTACACATCCAAACATAAACCAACGGCGACGCCAGAACAAGCACTTGGGCAAACGCAGAGTCTACCGTCCTAGGTCTCTATAAAGAGAGCGGTCACTCTGCGCCTGAAGAGTGATCTTGGAAATTACCCAAGAATTAAGCCCTCAATCAAGACGGCTGTGGTGGGGATGATGGCAGGTCCCACCCTGGCTCAGACTTCGCAGGACGTCTTGAAGGGGAAAGTGAACCCCCTAGATGAAAGCTTCAAGAAGCTCGTGGGGAAGGCATTGGAGGAGTGGCATGTGCCAGGCTTGTCAATCGCAGTCATAGAGGGCGATGAGACTTGGGCAGAGGTGAGTTACCAGGCATCATTTTCTCCCACGGTGCCACTCATTGCACGCTTAACACATGTCGCCTTTAACGCACCGATCACGGTGAACTCGAGGCAGATTATCCAATGTCTATAAAGGGGCGCATAGTCTTTGCTCGTATCTTTCAGAAGACCGTCTCGGGAGGCCGAACTGAACGAGACTAGGGTTATGGCTCCGCCACTCTCGATTCAACCCCGGTGACGCCGTCGACCCTGTTCTACGCGGGGAGCACGACGAAGGCCTTCACGTGCGCGATCCTGGCCATGATGATGGAGTCCGAGGATGAGAAGAGGAGATCGCCACCGCTGTCGGCCCTGGGCTGGCAGACGCCGATCTCGAGCCTCGTCCGCGACGACTTCGTGCTGCAGGACGAGTGGGCCACGGCGCACCTGACGCTCGAGGACGCCCTGTCGCACCGCACGGGGTTCCCGCGCCATGACAGGGCGCTCGCGCTGCACTACGGCGACGACGACCACCCGGCCACGATGCGCGACTTCGCGCGGTCCCTGCGGCACCTGCCCGCCGTCGCCGAGCCGCGGGTCGCGTGGCCGTACTGCAACTACATGTACCTCGTGGCGACCCACGTCATCCAGACCCTGACGGGCCGGTAGCTGGGGACCACTATGCGGGAGTGGATCTGGGCGCCGCTGGGCAGTAAGCAGTTCCCGGAGCTATTACTCTCCCCCTGCTTCCGGGTTCGCGGATATGAAATCGCGAATGGGATCTTTCTTTTCTTTAAAGAGTTAATAGCTCCCGAAACACGTCTTATCAACCCGGCTACGAAGTACTCGTCTGATTAACCAAAACGATCGATTACTGACTCCATATCCTGCGGTGAAGAGCACGTATTTCAGTTTGGAGGACGCCCAGGCGGGTCCCGAGGACCTGGCTTCGGGGTACTTCTGGGACTACAGGAACGGTGGCGGATACGGTAGGGTGCCCTTCATGGGCCTCGCCGGCGCGAGCGGCGCCGGGGGCATCATCTCCAACGTGCTGGACTGCGCCCGCTGGGTCAGGAGTCTGCTGAGGGAGGAGGGGCCGGTCCCGAAGGCGGCCCACGCGGCCCTGAAGACCCCGAGGATGGTGATGCCCCCGGACTCCCGGAAGGGCTTCGACGCACCCATGGCGTATGCGCTCGGCTGGATGGTGGGCACCTACAAGGGGCACAGGGTATACACGCACGGCGGCGGCATGGAGGCCTACGGCGCGGACGTCTTCTTCTTCCCGGATCTGGATTACGGGGTGATCACGATGGGCAATACAGCGATAACCTCGAATATGGTTGGCCAGCTGATGGCTTGGAAACTAATCAACGACAAACTTGGCGTGCCAGAAGAGGAGCGGTCGGATTGGGAAGGATTGTGAGTCACCCCTCTACACGTTTAAAGGTCAGCGCGAAGATATACTGACAAGTGAACAGCGCCAAGAAGGCTTTCGACGAGATGCTGGCAGCTGCGGACGATGCTGTGGATAGGCTATACCCCAGGCGAGCAGACCCTCCGTTGCCTCGTGCACTTCCTCTTGGTGATTACGCAGGAACATACTTCCATGCGGCCTACAGGAACATCACCATCGAGGTGATGGACAACTCAGATGGCATAGACGGCAAGCGGGAGCTCAAGGCGGCTCGCGAGGACTTCGTATGGAAGATGACCTTCGAGTTTGAACACGTCTCGGGCGAGTTCTGGGTTATCTACGCGGAACCGAGGGGCTCCGGTGGAGTGGGAACGCAGCTCGGAAAAGCCGAGTTCAAAATCGGGAGCACCGGGAAAGTGGAATCCCTTAAGGCCGAATTCTTCCAAGACGGCTCTGAAGGGGTATTATTGTTTGAGAAGATAGCATAACTAAGTACCTATGCAGTTAGAAATGCAATATCGCGCATTCCTACCGATCACATTCAACTATGGACAGGGCATGCTGCAACCACAAGCATTCCCCGGCAAGGAGGTATAGCGACCTAGACTTTGCTCAAACCACACCGTAAGTAAGATAAGAGGGATTGTGTAAAGAAAGCCCCCCATACTACGGCAGCGAAAACAAGCTGTCTAATGAACGGCTGTGGACCTGTAAGACTCGTCCAGCAGTACATCGAGACGCACATAGATTCCCGTCTATGTAGAAAACTTGTCGGATTGTCAGCGCTATGATACTAGACACATGAACGAGACAAGCAATGAAGACAGTTTGCGTCGAATCAAGTCAGACTGTTGAGCTTGATAATTTGGAAGTCGACATGAGGAATTCCGTGGGTTGAAGATAAAAAAGAGATCATCATTGGATTCGGCGTCAGGCTGCTGAGTACGGAAAAGCTGTAAACTTACATATTATTGCTAGACTAATCACCGACAACACATTGTTGTTAGACTGATGATGATGAAGCTCAAAGCATGTTTGTCAAAAATTTTGAAGAACGGGCTGGCTTTGCCAAGTAATTTATAAATCACGTGCGGGTACGTACCCCACAATTCCCGCCGATGACTGGTTGCTGCTGTTTAGTCCCTCACTCACGCCTGCCGTAATAACGTATGTAGCGAAAGAACTCCGACTTCTCAACTCTCTCCCACCTGGTATACGAAGGGGCCACCGTCCAGCAAAAACCACAGCCGAGTCAATCTCCACTCCTCCACCACCACCGACAGGCAGCGGCAGTGTTGACCACTCTCGTCTGCGTTCTAATTTTCTCCGACGAGGAAGTCTGACCCTCTCATCATCCAAAAGCTGAAAGACCAGAGGGGGCCTGTCACCCGGCGCAGCGAGACAAAGCAACAGCAAGCAAGCTCGGCGATATCGGGACGACACTCAGATACACCACCGATAGAGAGACGGAAACCCGCCCCGCACCCGCCATCCGTCCGTCCGTCCGTTCCTTCATCCTACAGCCATGCCCGCCCTCCGAACGAGCGCGGCCGTCGCGCGGGCCGCACGCTCCCTCTCCCTCCAGCGGCGGTCCTTCTCCGCGACGCCCCGGGCGCCCGCGTCCCACGGCCCGCAGTACGACCCGCCGACCGGCTGGCTGTTCGGCGTCAAGCCCGGCGAGAAGTACCAGAAGGAAGGCTGGGAGACGCCCTTCTTCTACGGCTTCTGCGGCAGCCTGTTCCTGGCCGCCGTCGCCTACGGCTTCAAGCCCGACACATCGTGAGTTTCCTTCTTCTTCTTTTCGTTAATACGCTCGTTGCGGTCGGCTGTTCCACAAGTGGTCAATGGTCTTCCTGCCTCCAGTCGATGCATTGACCGATGGGCTCGGCGATTGTCTGTAGGGGCAGCGTTTCCTCCCTGTGTCAATTGCCACCTTCCCCCCTTGGTATCTCGCTCCTTGGTGAGTCGTCGCCCGCTGATATCGCCGTGCAGGATACAGACATGGGCTCTTGAGGAGGCTCGGAGGAGATTAGAAGTTGAAGGCATCTTGGAAGACCCGACAAAGAAGCGGTGAAACACCTAATATAAGGGTTGTATGCAACGGAAAGGGGCGATGGGGGTTATCGAGACTCTCAACTGTACATGGCCGTTTTCATTTAAATCTCTTGTTCTCATCCCGACTACACCCACCGTTTAGAGATGCGTCATAGAAGATAAGCCTCCAACCGATTATGGGGCTTAGAACCGGCAATCGATATTTTCTTATGTTAGCAAATCCGCAGATTCACTCACATCCTTTTTGTTTTCAGCCTCACTACGCTAGCCAACTCAGGTGAAGACCCAGCGACGACTTACGGTCTCTAGATGATTGTTAACTGGAAAACAAGGCTACGTACGCCAAGCGCCTGTATATGCCCACCATGACATGCTTCGATGACCCCTACAGATAACCCCCTTTAGCCACCCCCTTCTAGCAGACGTAACTCCACTCATGCTCCTCATCGCCGTACTGCCTCGCTTCTATCCAGCTCTTCATCCTCAGGGCGATCTCGCCGGACTCCTCATGCTCGGTCAGGCCACAGTCCACCAGCTTGTCCTTCCAGCTGATCTTCCGGACGGGGCTCACGATGGCGGCGGTGCCCGCGCCGAAGACCTCTATCATGCGCCCGTCCAGCGACGCCTCGTACAGATCCCTCATCGTGAGCCTCCGCTCGGATATCTTCCAGCCCTCGGGCGCGAGCTTCTCGCGCGCGAGGCTGAGGATGGAGTCCCGGGTGACGCCCTCCAGGATGGTGCCGTCCAGGGGCGCCGTGATGAGCTCCTTCTGCCCCGTCTCCTTGTCTTTCATGGCCACGAAGAGGTTCATGGTGCCGACCTCGGTCACGTACTCCTCGGGCCCGAACAGCCACAGGTTCTGCTGGAAGCCGCGGCGCGCGGCCTCCATCTGTGGCACGATGCACGGCGCGTAGTTGGCGCCGAGCTTCTTGTCCCCGACGCCACCGGGCCACGCCCTCACGGCGTAGTCGGTCGCCTCCAGCGACACAGCCTTGAAGCCCGTGGGATAGTACGGGCCCACGGGCGACGCGATGACGTACAGTAGCGCCGAGCCCGGTGGGTTGACCCCCAGTGTCTTCTGCGTGCCGATGAGCGTCGGCCGTAGGTACAGGGAGTATCCCCGCTCGTTCGGGATGAAGCGCTCCTCGAGCTTCACGAACTTGGCAATCAGCTCTATCAGGGCGGTGGGGGCGAAAGTCGGCAGGGCGATGCGGGCGGCGGACTTGTTAAATCTCTCCATGTTCTTGTCCGGACGGAACAGCCGTATGTTGCCGCTCTTGTCCTTGTAGGCCTTCATACCCTCGAAGCACTCGAAGGCATAGTGAAAGACGCATGTGGCGGGGTCTAGCGACAGGTTCTGGTAGGGCTGGATGGTGGGAGCTAGCCAGCCGTCGGTCTTGGTCCACTCCATTGTCAACATGTGATCTGTAAATTCCCGTCCGAATACCAAGGTGGCCGGGTCCTTGGGAGTCTTGGGGGACGTTGTCTTGGTGATAGACAGCTTGGAGGGATCTAAGTCTAGCGGTTTCGCAGCAGATGCCGCCTCGGGCTTGATGCTATACCATCTCGGCGCCTGTATGGTCAATGATAGCTGCGAGGGACGGATGGCGGGAGCTCTGAGAGCTCTACCGCACCGGGGCAGAAGCTGTCGCAGCATATCAAGCTTGGATTGGACGAGAGATTTACTCCGTAACCCTCAATCAGACAAACTACAAAACGCCAAAACAGGAAGTGAGCGCCACCGAAGAAAATACCTCGTATATTCTAATGACTTTCGAGCGCAGAGAAGAAAACACTACTTCAGAATTGCAGAACCGAAGGTTAAAAAACGACGAAAATAAAATAATATATACGATGACGCCGAATTTGAAATTTGTCGACTCCTCGTTAGTCAATTCGCGTTGGTACTTCAGGTTACAGACGCAGTTGCGGCAGTGGGAAAGCGACTTCGGAGGGCGGCGTGTGGCCAATCTCCAATCAGAGACGTCCCCACCATGGTACCCCATGGTTCAGGGTCTCAAGCTGCAAGCCACACTTCCTGATGTAAGCAGCAGCAGACCAGCCTCACGGATCTTATCTCTTATCTCCTACTACATGTATGCAAGTACAAATCAACGTGGCTTGAACAGTTCCCACTACGTGTACCGACCAGCCTACCCGGGAAATTTCGGAGATCTATCTATGCTGTTGTAGCGATAAGAATGAGTTATAGCTGGGGAGCGAAATTGGCGTCCTCTTGCACTCTTCTGACTTTTTTGGGCACGAACCAGCAGCACTTGAGGAAACATCTGGGTACAAGATCACACCAATAATGGCTGACATTTGCCCCGCGTTGTGCCTGCTGACTGCTAGCAGCAGGTGCCACTGCGTAGCACTACGTAAATAGAGTAGTCCCGAGCTTAACATGATTTTTCAGACAGTGCGGTATTAGGCGGAAGTATAGCTCAATTCTGCCTGCAGTACATAGTTCTAGCACAAGCGTGAGCTTCACCATTCTCCGATAAGATAGTTAACCAAGTTAGAGATTAACATAAGGTGTAGCCGCCACCAAGTCCACTCCTTGTCCACAGATCACCAATGGTGATGTCGCGCTGTCTTCATGAACGCGATTAGTCACCATAAGCCACCGCAGGGCCATGGCGACCGGGCGGCCTTCGTACAGCCCTGCGATTGCGGCCCAAAGTCGACTTCATACCGCCGCAGCTCGCCGCTTCACGTACGCTGCCCCAATCGAGGACCCGCTCACCCAGCGGGAAGCCGCCGTGCAATACCTCAACGACTAGGCTCGTCCTTTCGGAAGCGATTTCGTTTCGACCGACGCGATAATGCAAATAATAGAGTAGGCTCTCAGGAACAACACCAGGACGGCTGCGACGATCGAAACGTTGCTTTTGTCCCGCTCGCTAGGTCTCCAGCCCGCAAAGGTGCCACACAAATTTCTGCAACCGGTACAGACATCTCTCAAGCTGCGCCTCTATCCAAGCCGACATCTCCCCAGCATACCTACGCCGCCACCTTTACGACCCCCTCGACGTTCCTAGCAGCTCCCCGGACCGATCCTACCGACATAGAGATGTCCGCCAATAGGGGTGGCACCTCCGCCACCCTACCCGTACGGCTCTGGGATCGTGCCTACGATAAGCTCAAACAAGAAGAGACGGCATTGTCGACGCATACAAGAAGATCCATCCCGCCGGCTGCAAGATGGCCTCGGCTCCTCCAACTCGGAATCTCAGCCGAACACTATCGCTCAAAACAACTCGAACGTTAGGCGCTGCCAGATAACTCGGCTCATCGATACCGGTCTGGAGAAGACAGCAAGGGAGGCTAAGGCAAAAGAGGACCTTGGCGTGGCCGTAGACATCCTGCTGTCGGCAAAGAGCATCATAAGATCAGCAATCTGAGCTGTAGCCCAAGCTGCCCTTGCTTGGACTGGTGTCTGTGTCGCCCTGGAAATTAGTCTATTTCCGGGGAAAGTAATACTCATAAGCCTGCCACCCCGATCACGGGAGTTCCCCCCTGCGGCGACCACCTTTTCTCACTGCAACAACTCGACCAAAAACTCCTCATCGGCATGTTTCGACGCGTGCGCTGCCAGCGCGCAGTGCGCGTTCATGTAGTCGTCGCCCATCCGCGCCGCCTCGGTCGCCCAGTCGTTCTCCTCGTCCTGGATGACGCAGAGGCAGCCAACCCACAGGTAACGCAGCCCCAGGCGGCGGGTGAGCTAATTACCCCATAAGTAGGTAGTATAAATCACAATACTCCACGATCAGCCCCTCACTTCTCAACGTAACCAACAACCCATCAATTCAACCCGTCTCCCACTCACAAGGATGTCCATCTTCCAACAACAACAATCCCAACCCTCACGGGAACCTTCCTCCCAACAACTAATATTGGCAAGGAATGGCTACTGATTTAAGACAATAAACACCAGATGTCTACCTCCCTAGGGTACCCTTACTACTGAGGTGGGAACACTACAAGTCCGTATCCGAGTCACTCCGGGAGGAGCTTCCAATCTCGTCCTCATCCGGAAAGTCCACCAATCCGGAGTCAATCTGACAATCCAGGCGGTTATCCAGCGACAGGTTTTCCTCTAACCACTTATCCAAGCAGGTCCAGTCGCGGTGTTTCCGAAGCATGTCTTCGAGGACGGAGTGACCGTAGTGGTGTGCGTACCCGACCGCTTTTATATACGCCACTCTCCCCGGTTTTCCAGTGGTATCAAAGCCCCGGTTAAGAAGCATCTTAGCCATGTCTAAATGTCCGTATTCCGCCGCTCCTTCCAAGGTTGTACGACCACCTGTCTTGGATCCAGGTGCGTTCACCTCCGCCCCGTTTTCAATGAGCACCTTTGCAATATCTGTCCGCCCATTAATTGCGGCATATTGCAAGGCGGTGGCACCGTAGCTATGGGCAGGCGCTTGGTTGACCTTGACGTCCGCCTTCAGAAGTCGATCGATGGCGCTGATATTTCTCGATAGGACTGCTTGCTGGAGCGCCGTCTTTTGCCCGGATGTGATTGCTGGGCTGTGTATTCCAATCCCTCTTGACAGTAGCATGTCGATCATGGACCGCTTTTCCAGTTCAATTGCCTTGCATAGCGCAATTCTCGAGTTAATCTCGTAGTTGGTAACGCCCTCGGTTAGAAGCATCTCGAGAATGCCCACAGCCCCGACCTGCACTGCTACATAAAGTGGACCCATATCATCCGAAATAGGTGCTGTTTCCAACAAGGGACGCCGAGAGATAATACATTCGACCAATGATGGTAGCTGGAGGGTGATAGCCAGCTTCAGACTGAGTGTGTCAGGCTGATATCCTCCCCTCATCATCTCCATGGCCGACACGCTGCGTCCGAAAGCGATCGGCAACACTAGAGGTGAGTAATAGTTCAGCTTTTCAGGGGATAAGAGCGCACAGGCCACGATCTTCCGGGTCACAGAGCTGGGATTGTCGATAGGATCCTGCTTCGGTCATACTGGAATTTCTGGACACATGGCGCACACCGGAGTTGGTGCTAAAGATGACAGAAGAAGCTGAAATAATCCAGTGTTTCCCGAGATAGCTGCCACCGATACTGATGCTCCTTCGAACACGTCAGACTCTTGCCGGCCGGCTTCCTGTCGTTTTGAAAGAAGAAACATGACCAAAGACAAGTCGTTTGCTTCAATGGACGCTGAAACGGCGAGGAGCATGCCGAGTGAGCAGTAACCGTATGGCCAAGACTCAAACGCATCGGGGATAGCCCGTGTGGTACCGTCCCAAAAGGCCGGCAAAAAGAGAGAGGCTGGAGGAGCAAGGACCTTGCTGTTTTCTCGCAGTGTTTTCATCAGGGTGGTTACAAACACTTCTCTGTCTTTCTCTTTTCGGACGAGAGTGGCGGCGATGCAGAGCTCATCCCATACCACTTCAGCTCCAGCTCGGAGAAGCAGAAACGCGCAGTCAGCATCGCCTCTTACGAGTGCTAAGCTGAGAATCGAGGAGTTGCTGACCTTGTCGACCTCATTGCGGCCGCCCCCAGCTAGCAAACATGCCTTGAGAAACTTGATATCTGAACTAAGTACCGCATTAACCAAGCTAGGGGCTGTTGGCACGGCACCTGCGGCTATCAGCCTCATGCCTAGTGAAGTCCTGGCATGTCCATGGTTTCTGGCCCTTTGTGAACCAGTGAGGAATTCGAGCGGAGTCCTAAGGCCGCCGGGCCAATCCATTGACAGAAAACCTATCAGTGTTATTACCCCGCCCCCATGTTTGGACCATGAAAAGGTAGCTGGGTCGACTTTGTGTTGTAGATTGGCCCCGGCTGAGATCAGCAGTCTTGCTACTCCGCTATTGACTTTGACACAAGCCACGTGCATCGGCGATGGGTATCCAGGCTCCGAGCAGTTTGGGTCTGCGCCCAGCTCTAAAAGAAGCTGGCAAGTTTTGTAGGTTGAGAGGCATGCCGAAGCATGTAACGCCGTGATGCCAAGTTTGTTACGGGCGTTAACGTCTCCACCAATCCCCACCAGATATTGAATGGTATCATGGTTTCCACTCAGCGTGGCGCTGATCAATGCATCTGCCATGGTGTGCTCGTCGGCCAGAACGTCGAAGTCGAGGTCTCTAAGGATGTCGATAACAAACTGCACCGGTAGTGGAGACTCCTCACTCCAGGAGTTCAGCGAAGGTTTAAAGGCGCAAATGGCTGACAACGCTGTCATGTCGTACAGGCAACCATGGAATTCCAAGTCCGAGGCCCGCTCGCGGGCAAGCAGGTTGGCCCCGCGTTTGAGAAGCTTTCTAGACACGAATATGTCGCCGTGCTGAAGACTCATGAGAAGACACCCGTCAATGTCCACAATCTCCTCGCTATCCGGAATTGAGCGAAGAACCAGGTCGAGGATTGTGTTCTCGTCAGAATCGTTGTCCATTATCCTCTCGTCGATAAAGAGGTCGCCAATTATACCCTCGTCAGTATCGGTGTCGCTAGTTATACTCTCGTCACTATCGGTGTCGCCAGTTATACTCTCGACATTATCGGACTTGCCAGTTAGACTCTTGTCAGTATCGATGTTGCCAGTTATACTCTGGTCAGGTTTGGGGTCGCAGATCGTGCTCTCATCAGTACCGGGGTCGCTCTTCCCGACATGATATTTCTTAAGCCTGGAAATCTCTTCGGCATACACCCCCACGGTAAGCCCGTCGTATTCGTATTTTCGAAGCAGCAACAAAAGCAGAATCGAGTCCTTTGGGTTTGGGTCGGCCTCAAAGGCTAGGAGCATCTCGGTGAGCTTTACGTTTGCCCAAAAAGCGGCAAACCCGATCGGTGGACTCGGGCAGTGGGGGTCATCAGGCCAGCGTAGATCAACATTGGGGTCCTGGCCCGATTCTAGTAGCCAGCGTAGCAACTGAAAGCAAAAGTCGTCTTGACAAGGATAATGGAGGTCAGTAATATGGTAAATTAATGCTGTAAAAAGCTTTTCGCAGAATGCCGATATGGTGTAGTCTTCATTCTCCCGAAGATTTAATTGAACACGGTGATGTAGAATCCCCGTGGCCTCAAAGATAGATTGGATACCGTGCCAGAATTGCTCATCGTTCCAGGCTGACTCATCTTCCAAATTGTCTAGAAAGTTCACGTTGTTCGAGAGGTAATAGAAGAGAATTCTGAGAGTTTCTCTTGCCTTCTCGTAGGGTGATCCATGAAGCAAGATCTTGGCAGCATGTTCGCTTTCGCTCCCATAAGTTCCGGGAACGTCTATGTTGAGACTGTAGAGATGTTCCATCGTCGTTGGTATAGATTGAAGTTGATCCTGCTGAGGATTGCCGAGGTGAAGCCTGGAGAGAACCGCCCATAGGGGCTCTTCGGTGATAGCACCGAGGCGGGCATCTGAGCTTGGTTGTTTCCACGATTGTGAGGCCGGAAACACTGGAAGCTATTAGGGACAGGAGGACTTGAACTAGCAGCAGATCTCGAGACACCAACCTTCATCGAATTTGCGTGAAAAGGTGAGCCACGGGATCTGATGGGTTTGGGTGCTTAAAATGTCTGCCGAAGGTGACGGTGTGCCGATGACGGCTGCAAAATCTGACGGCATCTCTGGGGTTGGACCTTGCGCAGCGTAAGGTGTTAGTCCATCTCCAACTTCCACTCCCCAGAGCGAATACTTTACTCCTGATGCTGTTGCTCCACCGTATATACCGATATCTCTCTGTTTCTCTGGACACTTTCGCTGAGTCTAAAATAACTCCCGACAGGCTGACCGTGCTCGACTTCCCGACACGGTCCCTTTTCTCGATCACATGGCGAATGTACTTCCAATGCTCTTGCTTGAGATGCCGTTGGAATTTCCACTTCTTCAGTCTTGTTTCTAGTTGAGATTTGCTTATCACGGCGCAATGAGCACGTGTCAACAGAAAGAAGACGGAAGGGGGGATGATGTGTGACTTACGTGACCCTGTGTCCTCGCCGGAATATCTCTTCCATCAGATCTTTCAATGGCCTGCGCTGTATGAGGTACATGTAGCGAATATCGGATTTATAGCACTCCCAGTCTTTCTCTGAGAGGCCATTTGCCCACTTCTTCGGCGGCATAATGTCGAGCCTTGTATCAGGTATAGATGAAGGGAGGATGGAAGGGATGAGCTTTTTGTCTGGATTCAAACGGGCCGGTCGAAACCGATGCCCGGATCATCCAAATTGAGATTGGAATGTGATGAAGCGATGATGAGATTAGGCGACTACCTTGAAGAAGTTGGTAGGCAAACCGGGCTTTTCAAACCATTCGAGGAGCAGCCATGTCGTGGACAAAATAATTGACATAACCCCCCACTGCTTCAGAGCAACCCATTGCGCTGCAGCTATTCGGAAAGAGTTTAAAAGCAGCTAAGACGCTTAAAAAAGGAATATTAATATTGCCGGTTTGCTTATTTATTAACCTTTTAAGTAGTGTATATTTTGAAGTCGGCGGCTATAAGATGGCTTATCCGTTGTTATCAATTTGCTCATGTTTTAAGGGGGTAAAGAGTGAGGTATGACAATTATTTTGTCCAGACTTGGCAGCCTCACTTTTGACGCCTGCGACTCCCGCTAGTCTCGTGCTCAGCCACCATGTGGGTTGGTGTGCGGGCCTAGCAACGCAATGCAGCCAATCAGCTTTGGATCACAAGTAGTATACAAGTGCTTGCCCTGTGGCTCGCGCGACTCTCGGAAATTTTTTTGGTCGGGCCACCGAGAGTACTGATTCCTGATTGGCTTATTACAAAATCTGCTCTGGGACGACGGTGGCTTGTCGGGTGTCCATGCAAGTTGCACGTCTATCGCAGCCAATAAAACCGCTTGTGCAGTTGAGGACTGAGATCAGCCGGCCTTGGCCACTACTCGTCGGGGCCTAATGTGGCAGCCCGACCAAAGCGCGGGCTTATCGCCGCATTAGGCCCCGACGAGTAACCGGCCGCTGCCGGGGCAGTTTGCTACCCCGCGGGAACGGATAAAGTGCATGATAAGCGAGTCGTGCATATCAGTGTCAAAATTTACAGGTCTCGGATGGGCCTGCAATGCCTAGGTGCAGCGGGCTCTGCAGCCTATATTTTATAGCTCTCACAGGGGCACATTGTACTCAACCACTACTCATATACCCTACGTCTTGTATGCGGAGTCCCCGTATGCCAGGAGGATCTTTTCCACTAATTTCCCAACTCATCCTCTATCAATAATATGTGCAATTTTAAAGGGCCTCTCGCGCACAGGGGTCGCATAGGCCCAGTCGCACGGTAATATACACAGTAGCTTAGAAAATAGAGGGGAAAATGAAGAAAAATAAGTGGTCTTTAGACCCTGAACGGCTTAGTCGTTCAGCGTGTCACGACCCAGCCCATGAACCGGGTGGGGCGCAGGAACGGGGGACGCGGGGCGTTCCCAGGCGATCGCTCAGGGGACCAATGGAAGGAGCCCCGGGGCCCGAATGGCGGGAGCCTGGGGCCCCGGGACGCTGGACCGAGCAGCGGGGCCCCCGCTACGGGGTCACGGAGCGCCGGGCCCAGCAGAATACCCGGGTATATAGCAGCCATGGGGGAGCCTACGGGCCTCCCCCAACATAAAAGTCAACAACGCTGCAATTGGGGTTAACCTTTTGTCTACGTGTGAAAGTATTGCGGACGGTGTAATCATGTCGTTGAAAAGGTCCTTCGTCAGGCGGATCACGCCGGTATCGTCACGTTCCAGGAGGCGCATTGCACAAGTCCGCCGAGCTCAGCTCCCTTAGCAACTGGTTCGATGATAGAGAACTACGTATTGGTGTTTAGTGGGGAAAAGTGTGCGGGATACGCGGCGGACAAGTCTAGCATTCGCGGGATCTGCGGTGACATTCGAATAAGTGCTGAAACTGGGGTAGCCACCAGATATTAGACAATTAAGAATTACCTATGGTGGAACAATTGCCAAGGCGTATTGAAGACTTCTGACAACGCTTCTGGAGCAGGTCAAGCCCGGAATCGATCGCTCGGTCTCGTCCAGGACGAGGACCTGCAACGACGGAGCAGCCGGCTCGTACTGGAATGACGAAATAGCCCACCTCGCGGCTGATTCGCGCGTTCCGTAGCCGCCGTTGGTCTTTTCGCTGGCGTGCATTCAAAAATGACCTACTAGAGCGCAGTCGCGGCAACGCAGGGTATGGCTTCTGAAGGTAGGAGTGAGCGCGTGGAAAGTACAAGAAATAATGCTCTGGATGACCGGGCAGAGGGGAGTGTGGATTAATTGAACCGCAATGAAAGAAATGCTAACTAAGCTTCCGCTGGAACGGCCCCCTACTGGGACAGCGTTAGCGCTAGCTTGTACCTTCTGGTCCTTCATCGCACTGTCGGACGAATCACGTAAGCATCTGGCCACATCTATTTACCTAGTGGTACGCCATAGTACCTGCTGACACGATGTCAGCGTGTGAAAGGCGGGCAAATGTCAGCCGTTATTAGCCATTACTTTGTACTTGAATGTTTACTAAGTACAATACAGCTGGTTCGTGCCCACAAACCTTTAAAAGAGTGCAAAGAGGACACCGAGTTCGCTCCTAAGCTGTATCCAAGCTGATAGCGATTTGAAGTAATTTGTTTCAGTTGCATGGTTGATATTCGAGCCGACACACCCTGACGAGGCGCATTCATTCGCGTACTTTAATGCGCCTCCTCCTATACAGCACAGCAACACTATTTAGGCCAACCAAACACCCGAGACAGTTAAATATCTTCCTCGCCGCTGTACGACTACAATAATACGATATGACGGTCGCGCATATCCACTCCAGCTGCCGTCGTCCATCATCATGTTCTCCTCCTTGAAGAGCTTCTCCTCTAATATCAATTCCAACTATTCTGTTTCCTCCACCCTTACCTCGACTGCCGGCGCATGGAAGATATACGATGCTAAAAAGAAGTCGACGGGGAAGTCGTACTCCGTTTTCGTATTTGACAAGAAGGCCCTCGATTCGCATGGTAAGGAAGGGACAGAAGAATATATATATATATTTACATATATATATATATCTACATTACCGTATTGGCATGGGCGGGTGCTGATTCTACCTACAAGGCAGCTCACTAGGTCGTTCGGGCGCAACCGCGTTTAAGCGCGCCGCCGAAGAGGTTATCGAACGCCTTAAGAAAGAAGCCTCATCGCTGGCTCGATTGCGGCACCCAAACGTTCTGGAACTGGTCGAACCCGTTGAGGAGACGAGGGGAGGCGGCCTTCAGTTTGTGACCGAGTCCGTCACCACCTCCTTGGCGAGCCTCCTACAAGAAAAGGATGGCCAAGAACGCGCAGGCGGCGTCGGTGGCCGCTCTAGCCGCTACGTCACCGAGGATGCCGACGGCGTAAGACGAAGGCGCGAGATCGAGATCGACGAGCTCGAGATACAAAAGGGTCTCCTGCAGATCAGCAAGGCATTGGAATTTCTGCACGAGAACGCTGGCCTTGTCCATGCGAACCTCACCCCTGACTCCGTCCTCATCAACGCGAAGGTCAGCACCCACGCCTTTTTCTGTCCCCCCTCGACTTCGACCGAATCGTATCTCCGAAACACAGCATCACCCCTGCCCGACCATACCATGTTCTCCTTCGGATTCCAAAAGGGCTGCACTTGCTAACATGGGTTTCAGTCTGATTGGAAGCTCAGTGGACTCGCCTTTTGTACCCCTCCTGAAAACTCGACCAAGCCCACGTCCGTACAACCTATTAGCTTATCAGAGGTCCTCAACCTCGATCCGCGGCTGCCGCGGTATGTGCAGATCAACCTTGACTATACTTCGCCGGACTTCGTCTTGGACAACAATCTCACCACCTCTGCCGATATGTTCTCTCTAGGACTCTTATGTATCGCGCTGTATAACTCACCTCATCGCTCTCCTATAGAAAGCAACGGGAGCATATCCGCCTACAAGAGACTATTCGCGTCGTCTTCTACTGTCCCATCTTCTGGAAATGGCTTCTTATCGTCCAGGCCCCTGCCTAAGGATCTGTCCTCTTATGTCTTACCTCGGCTGATAACGCGGCGACCTGCCCAACGCATGACTGCTAAGGAGTTTCAACAGAGCGAGTATTTCGACAACATACTAGTCTCGACTATTCGCTTTCTAGACGGATTCCCGGCTAAAACTCCAAACGAGAAGGCCCAGTTCATGAGAGGGCTGAACAAAGTGTTGCCGTCGTTCCCCAAGTCGGTCATGGAGAAGAAAGTCCTCCCGGCCTTGCTCGAGGAACTGAAAGACAAAGATCTACTGTCTCTAATTCTACAGAACGTCTTCAAGATTGTCGACTTACTGCCTTCGGGAAAGCGCGCCTTCGGGGAAAAGGTGCGGCCGAGACTCAAGGAGATATTTGTCGCACATGCGAAGCAACCACAAGAGAAAGACCCAGCCAGGGACGCTGGCTTGATGGTTGTCCTGGAGAATACCGGTCTTATCGCCAATAATAGTTCCGGAAAGGAATTCAAAGACGGTGAGTAATCCAGACCTTGTGTAACAGCCAAGGAGGCGCTTCGGCGTAATGGAAACCAGCACAACTAAGGTTAACTTCTGTGCGTAGATATCTTGCCGATATTCTTGGCGGCCGTCGAGTCGGCAACGCCTTCGCTCGTCGACGTGGCCATGCGAGGACTCCCGACGGTTCTCCCTGTTCTGGACTTCAGCACGATCAAGAATGAGTTGTTTCCAGTGATAGCCACCGTCTTCAGCAAAACCAATAGCTTAGCTATTAAAGTTCGCGGCTTACAAGCCTTCGTCATCCTATGCGGTGGTTCCCTGGAGGGAGGGTCCACGGGTGATGGGCTTGACGGCTTTGGACCTGAAAAGAGGAAAAAGACATCGTCATCAAGCGCCCTTGATAAATATACTATGCAAGAGAAGATAGTGCCACTGATTAAGGCCATCAAGACAAAGGAGCCGGCCGTCATGATGGCGTCCCTCAACGTCCTCCGAGTGGTTGGAGAGGTCGCAGATGCTGACTTCGTAGCAATGGATATTCTACCCATTCTTTGGAGCATGAGCTTGGGCCCGCTTCTTAACCTCAAACAATTCCAGTCCTTCATAGATCTGATTAAGACGCTTTCAAGGCGCGTCGAGGAAGAACAGACCAGGAAACTGCAGGAGCTGTCTGCCGTTTCCAATGGAGACATGACGGCTAGTCCGAATGAAGACTTTTTGGCATTCGGAGGCGTGACTGGGACAACGTTCGACTCAACGAATAACGCCACGGAAGATGATTTTGAGCGGCTGGTGAAAGGAAAAGCGTCGTCCCACGCGCCGGACAACCCCATGGATGCCGGCTGGGATGCACCGACGGCTGCCGCGACACCCTCGGTCACCGCTGTTACATCGCCGCAGTTCTCATGGTCGACTCCGAGCCCTAGCCCCGCGCCGAAGCTCCAGACCTCTTTCCGAACAGTGACGCCTGACCTAGCGCGAATCGAGGCCATGGCGCCTTCGTCGACGCAGTTTTCAAAGCCGCTACAACCGAGTACGACTAGCATGACGCAGAACACCCCGTCAATGGCAAGCCAACAGACTTCTACTAGTTTCAACTGGTCCACGTCTGCTGCTGCAACGCCCAACCCCTGGGCTTCATCAGGCCAGTCTACCACAATGTCACCATCCAGCTCATCCTTCAGCAACATGGCTTCGTCGATGTCTAGCATGTCGCTCGGTCAGCAGAGGCCGGCCATGAACCCATCGTCCTCTTTCTCACTCCCACCGCCGCCGTCTAGTGGAAGTAGCACACCATCAGGCTTCAGTTTGCCGCCACCACCCGGGGGTGTACCGAGGCAAGCCTCTACGTCGTCGTTCGGCCAGCCAACCTCGGGGCTTGGTGGCCTGTCACAGCCAAACAGGAGCATGAGCAGCATGATGAACACCGGCACGGGGGGCACGAATAGCATGAATAACATGATGGGCAGCCTGGCGGTGAACAAAGCGTCGTCACAACCACAGAAGCTGCAACAGCAGCAGCAACAGTCTAGCAACTCGGGGTTGGATAAGTATCAGAGTTTGATATAGGAATAGTAATATTAAGTGTGAGTATTCGGGGCCGTCTTGCTTTACGACAGCACGTGAACATGACAACCGTGTAGTTTAGGACCCGGTTCAATAGAAACTTGTGTACCACTCTCCAACATCCGAGAAGGCCTAGACGGGGGAAGAGCCCCTGGCCTAGAATAATGTGAGCTGCAGCCATTGCATTCTTACGTGTGTCACTGTAATCGCAATGCTGCAGCCGGGCTCCCCGGGGGTTCTAGCTCAGCCTTGCCCCACCACGGGAACTCCATCTGGGAAGGGGAAACGGTTGGTCGTTGGAAGGTAAGGACATAGGGAGATAGGCAGGCTGGCCCCAAGAATGGGGTCCTGAAACCTGTTATGCGTATCTACCTAGCATTTCACGCCGTACACTAGGGCTGCACGCTAGTTAAGAGAGTAGGACCTTTAATTCATGACCATAGGAAAAACGGCGGCAGACGAACTGGCCATCCTTCGGCGCCGGCTAGCATGTTACGGTTCGTATATATCCCTCCTAACATTCCTCCGAGGGGTCTGGAAGGGGGAGGGGGGGGCGGTGAGTAGGTATGCCTCAGGAATGCGGAAGGCTTCCTTACCCAACTTTCCAGCCGAGCACGACGTGCAAGCGCATGCATCTACGCTGCTACACCTACGTTGGTACCTTTCATCTGTATCACATGTGCCTAATGTATGTGATATAACACCGCCGCCCACTGCTATTTCGGTGTCGCTAGCCTTCCTCCATTTCCCTAAGTAACCGTGTTGTAGCCCGATGTCAGACTGCATGCAGTCTGCGCCACTCGATCCTCTGTTGGGCTGTCTATATATGTGTATGTACGATGCGCTATGTCTTATTTAGCTACTTTTTTATCCCCTTTGAATATCCCCCACCCCCTTTAAATCATCGCCTCTTCGCGAACGCCCATCGGTTGGTTCGGTTGGTCGCATCGCCACAGGAGGCGGCGACGACGCCGCCGTTTGAAATGTGGGGGGGAATGGCCAATTTGTGCTACCGGGACCTACGTTACGGATAGCAGCGCAGCGTGCCCGACTTGGCGCCTATAAGCCATGTAGGCTTCAGGGACCAGAGTAGACCGAGCCTGTTATCCGCACAGGGTGAAGAGAGAAGGAGGGGGAAAGGGTTTGTTGGGAAGGGAAAGAGAAAGAGTGTGAGAGATGGGCCAGACGGCCCGAAAAGGGCAACAACCCACAGGTGGCGAGACCATGAAGCCAGTGTTGCATGACTAAGGATTGAGGGAATTGCTATCTGGATGGTACGTAGGAATAGCGGTCAATGATAAACACGCCATAGAAGTTCTCGAGAGGCTGGTGCTTGTCAATAATAATAGTAACAGTCTCGGAGGATCCCGGGAGTATCAGTCAGCTCATCGGTAGAAAGCCCGCCCAGGTTCTATGTAGCTCTTGGACCCCGCGAGGTTTAAGCATCCTGCAGTACCCCCGTTATCTGTCCGTGTCGTAGGGCGAGTAGGTCGGCGTATCTTTTGTCAGGCTTATCCTTTGGGAGTGCGCAGGGCAGGCTATCAGTTAGGTTGATAGCACATAAGCTGGGAGTATGGTCTTGCATCCGGATCGCGGCGTTACTTACCATTGTCCTTCTACCACATTGTTTCCATGGAGGTTGCATTTCTAACAAGCAATAACCGGTCCGCCTCAGGATGATAAATTTATCGCGTGTTTTGGTATTCCATGGGTATCTCGCCCGTTGCTCGGCAAGACGGCCTAACTAAAGAAAGTTTACCTACCTGCCACAGCATCCTTAATTATCCGGGGTTATCGAGCTGGGAATATGCTAACAGTAGTCGATTAAACCAGCGCATGGCCGCAAGCTGCTGATCGGAACCCCCTCTAACAGCAAGTACAACCTGGCGCCTTTCTCTCAATACGATGCTATCCCTTGCTCTAGACTTATGGTGACCGGTATACCTTGCTCAAGTTCGATTCCCTCCTACACTCCTCGGCGTCACCGTTTTATGCCCTCGAAAAAGCCTCGCGGCATAGCCACGACATTCCATAGATGGATTAATCACATGACTAGCAGAGCACTCCGAACTCCTTCCGCGAAAATTATCCTTCCCAAACACCGTAAAGCCCAGTGCGTTCAAGCCCTAAACGAACTTGAGTAGTATGTGATCTTATACTCGCATGTCATGCTGTCACGTGCGGCGAGGAAGTCCCGGCACATGTGGAGTGGTGAGCAGTTGCGCGGAACTCCTCATAAGGCCACGAAGGACATAACTCATACAAGATGGCATGCGGACGTATGAGGTGACTGATTAGGCAGCCGACGGCCTGACCTCCGGGCTCTGTGAAGTTTTCTCTTCCGGCGCGGCCTTGACATTAACCACTTGAAAGATGTGTCTGCTCTCGTATCCTTCCTCCAACTTGATGTCGACTTTCTGATCCGGCGGAATCATCTCGTGTCGCAGATCCCACCCAGCTCTACGGCAGAGCTCCGCAACAATTACATCACAATCGCCGAGGAGATCAATGTCGAAGTTGATATGGGACACGGGAGTCCGGGAGATGTAGATCTGGGGGATATCTGGAGGAAGATAGGGGACCACCTCGGAGACGGGGGCTACCTTAAGAGAAGTGCCGATGACAATGACAAGATCGACAAGGTCACGGTCGTGCTCAACCAAGCGTCGACCAAACTCGTCTGGTAGAGCCTCACCAAAGAAGGTGATGTCGGGTTTCATGACACCGGCGGTAGGGATGTCGTAGTCTCCGTCCGAGCTGTCGTCATCGTAGCGGCGACTGCGCCTGGATGCAGCGCTATTGTGTGACCGCTTGCGCTTAGCAGGCCGATTTGTGCGTAGAGCGGCAATGCATTCTTCGCACCGGGGAACCCTGCCTGCCTTTATCTCGGCGAAGATGGAGTCGCCGGGGATGTTGTGACCACATTTTTGGCAAGTAGCAGTGGCGAACGAGCCATGACATTGTACTAACTTCTCCTTACGGATGCCGGCATTCGCCTCGATGTTGTCGATGTTTTGAGAGTAGTTGGTGAGAAGCTTGCCCTTGTTCTGTAGCATGGCTATGAAGGCATGAGTGGGAGTGAATTGTTTATTATTCTCAGGGAGGATATCCTTCGCGACAGAATAGAAGATGGTCGGGTCATCTCGGAAGACCTGGATATTGAAAACGTCTTGGGGGTCGCTGATGCCGAGACCCCTCTCTTCCAGCTGGGAATACAGACCAGTTGACGTGGAGCGAAAATCCGGGATACCCAGGGATGTAGATATACCAGCTCCGGTTAATACTATGATGTTTCGAGAGCTCTGGATCAAGCGAACGGCATCATCGACCGAATTGTACATGTCGAGCTTTGCGCGTTTTGCCAATTCCCGACTAAACGCCAAAGTAAGCAAGCTGAAATAGTGCTCATCAGGCGCGCCCTCAAGAAAAGCCGGAGGTCTGATCCCGAAGGCCGTGAGAAGCTTTCTGGCGGTGATCAAGCCAGAGTCAATAGTTCGCTTGCAAAACTCTACAGGCCCAAGACTTCGAAGCTGTCTTCGATACATGGCGGCCTCTGCCGGAGTGCAAGCGTCCACTGCAACGACGTTAGCAATGCATTACCGGGGGCAAGTAGAAAACGTGCGGTATTCTAAGGCGGGCGAATGAGAAACGAAGGGTCATGCCTACCATCGTCAGGAAACCCGTACTCTTCTGGCATCCCATCGATGGCGTCTTCAAAGAGAGACTCTGCCTCCCATGAATCCACTCGATCCATAACGCGCTCCTCGAGCTCGGCGATATGGTTGCGAGGTTGGCCGTTAGCATTGGCGGATAGGGATTTGGAGTTGAGGTTATGACCATTCGAAACTCCCTGGCCTTGACCAGGTTGACCCCGAGGCTGTTTCTTCAAGCTTTCGGATTTGGGGGGTCTCCCTGGCCGACGCTTTGCCGCCTTCATCCTGCAGGTTATGCTCAGATGACGATCTTCTCTATGAAGGGAAAAAGTGACTCCTGGAAGGAAGGCTAGTTGCACAAAATCAATGTCGAAAATGAGTGCCCAAACTGTTGGTAATTTCTGGATGGATGCAAAACGAGACGTAGAGTGATACACTTATATTACCAAAGAGGAAATTTGTGGGCAAGGGAAAAGGGAAGCATAACAATTCGCGTAAATTCACAGGTCGAAGAAAGGACAAATAAGGAGGTCGTAGCTGAGCAAAATACAAACACGTGTTACGTGTATGTGTGTAAACAACCTGGCTGGCTTCCTTTGGGGGGGAGTTGAATTAAATAAATAAAATTGTACAAAGTGGGCAAGGGGGGAAAACAGGAAGAGAAGGGACCGAATAGTTGAAATGCCTGAGACTTTAAAAGAGTCAATTGAGGCGGCCGCTGATAGGCGCGCTGACTATTCATCCAGACTCCTCTTTAAGGGTGCCGCCACTAGTAATATTACCATTATTACCACGGCAAGGCAAGTATCACATTGCCCCCAATTCTACTTCTTCCTCCTGTTAACTGCTTATAAGTGTCCTTTCCTGTCCGGCGATTCTTCTCTTTGCACCAGAAGGTCAACAGGAGTTTGCCAGCTGTTACCTAGTCTCCTCGTCCGATCTTGGAAGTCAGTGTATGTCTCATTGCCTCTTGATTGCACCCACCCGCTTCGGGCTCAACTATCCCCACCACCTCATTACCTACGCGTCTCCTTTCCTCTTGTTTGCGCAAACACGCTCGGAATTCGCAATTACGAATAATAGGCTTTACAGCGAGAAGCTTCCCTTGGTACGACCTAGGTTGATTCTTGACGTTACGGTTCCAATATCCCAGAGGTGTAACTCATAACTTGAACTTGTAGTAACCAATCCCTGCGGACCGGCCCTATCCAGCACCACGGGCGGTCAAAAGGTCTGGACTACCTAGTTAGTCATCTCTGACTCATCTACAATGTCATATTACTCTATCCGTGCAAGCTGGCGTTGGTTGATTCCACCTACATAGGGTTCTTCTTCGTCAACTATAGTTCCATCATTCGACAATATTCATGCCGGCGACTTTCTCTAGACACGGACCAGAAACATGCCCTGTCTGTGTATGGAGTACTCGGGACGCGGACGAGAATTACTCAAATTGTCACCTCTTTTTCGTAGCGCCCCAGTTCTGCGGCGGCATTGGACGTAAGATTCCAGATTCACATAATGTTTCGACTGCGAGTTCTACTAGTAAACCGCTCAAATTACTTGCATTAGGTGGTTGCATTAAGTCCATGCATTCATACTTCGAGGATCCGGGGCTTTGGTCTTGGCGAAAGCCAGTCCGAGTCGGATAAGGAGGCTTACAACAGCCAAGTTCCATAAGGTTGACTAACGGCACTTTAGAGAAGGCGAATGCCAGAGCTACCAGTTGTACAATATGAGTATTCCACTGCTAAGACTTTATTTCCTCAATGGGAACTTTCGAGTTCGTAACTACCTCCTAGAGGGAGAACATCACCGGTAGGGTAGCTCTGATTATTTGCGAGAGAGAGCTCTTGGTCAATGTAGCCTTCTGTTAAGACACTCAGTCCGTTTCTGCTTATCTACGTATTGCACATAGCCTTGGCCTTCTCTGGGAGCTCATTCCAAGGCTATCCCATATAGTAGGCAGAGGATGCTATCTATTCACCAGTAAGGTCAAACTCGGATACGTAATTCCAAATCTGTCTGCCGCCTCACCTCTCGTTGGCCCGACATTTTGGACCCCACTCTCCAACATCAGGGTCTCCGCATCTTGCCCCCCGTTGGCCCCCCTGAAACTGGATGCCCTTTTTCTTTAACGCCCGTGTGAGTGGGTGTGAGAAATTATATCCCGTTATTCTGGGTAGCCGTCAAGACTGCATTTGGTATGCGTGATATCCCACTTCCAACAGGCGAAGAGTTAAGTTGGACAGAAAGATTCAAAGGCTCTGGTGAAGGACGAGCCACTTACCTACACACACTGTAGGCAAGAGATCCGACCAGCATCACATACCTCATACCTAATCCCCCCCGGAAGAATATTCCACACAGAGTCCGACACAACATCCAGCTCCGACTGGAAGGTACTCGGAGGCTCCCTCGTGGGGCATGTTGTTGGTATCGACTTACGCTTGCTCCATCAACAAGCGGGTTTTCTAAATTCCAACAGCAAATCTTAACTCGAACCTTCTCGCTGCAATCAAACGACGCAGACGTCGCTTTGCAAACTTACTTGCAAGTCAGAGGTTCGCACAGGTTAATTATTCTCAAGTTCGCCCCTGCATTTTCTGTACTTGTACTACACACCCGACGTCTATTGTCAATCCGAAGAGAAAGATGTAAAGGAACCGCAAACCATTGCGGAGAGAAGCGCACATAGGGAACCGCCAGACGTGCTTAATGAGAGACCCTGCAGTTTCTGACCAACCAATAGCTTACAACTGCGTCCATTCACGGTAGCACCATCGGCCCTTGACCTGTTTGCTTCACCTCGTGTTCTTCCCCCAACAGTACGCAATATGTATAACCTTCTCACCATCAGAATGTAGACATTGCTTCGAGCAATGCTGATATTGCAGGTATCGTACCGCGATTCTGCTGTTCTGGCATTACCACCTGGGAGTAGCCAGAAGTCATATAGCCGGTAGCAAGAAACGCAATGGGAGATTAATAAGCATGATGTGCGCAAGCAGGGTCCTAAGCCAAGGTTCATGGTCGCTGGCAATCATGCCTGCTCCAATCGCCGCAGAGCGTTCCTGTCGTCATACCGAAATTAAAATAGTAATAATCAACCCTCATACTGCCTAAGAGATAGAAGATTTCGAAGCTTTCGAAGGTGGCTGCGGGACAGAGAGCCGTGGCACGTCCGAAGGGGCCGGATTAGCCTGCTCCGTAGCCTCTGCCTCGGCTTCGGCATTCTCGCGATGCGACAAGCGTGACGGCGTGGGCCGTGGAGGCTGACCAAAGTCGCGGGATCCCGTCTTTTCCACCGGAGACCAACCGGCTGCCACGCTGCCTGCAATAATGCCGGCCATGACAGTTGTGGCCCCTAAAGCAGAATTTGATCGGGACCTGTTCGACCTGGATCGATTTCTTGACTCTGGCGTGGCTGCCGGCGAACCGGGGCTATCTTCACCAACCGGGGTTGTCGGTTCCCTGACGGAGTTGGACCGGGAATGAGACGGACTCCTTGCTTTCATGAGGGTCTCCCGAGGATGCTTCACCGCAAACTTCAAGTTGTTGATTCGGCCGCCTTTGAGTTTCTTAAGGAATAGAAGTTCGTCTCTGACATCGACAAACGCCTCTGGATACTCGTGGAAGCGCTCCTCGTCCGAGATGGTAAGTCCAGGAAGCTTAGACTTGCGCTTGAAAATCGCGGGGATGCACTTCCTGACGAATTCGTCCGGGATGCAACGTATCAACATGCCGACGGGGATCGAAAGCAGGCCGATTACGATGGCAGCCACCCATTGGTTCCACAGCTGCGGTGGGTCTTCCTCAGATATGCTGAAAGGTATTCCGCCAACAAAAATGATAAGGACTTGAGCACCGCACATAGCGATATTGATTCCGAGGAAGTAGTAGTTGCTCGTTAAACCCTCAAAGATGTTGAAGCGGTTATCCAGGCGACGATTACTAGGGTATGGTTAGCGTATTATCAAGAGTGATGGAAATGCAATGACGCTTACTTCCACTGATTGAAGATCTGCATCCATACGAACGTGTTGAAAACTAGAGTACTCATTCGGGATTCCTCGACGGCGATGCCGATTCGCTGCGCCGCGTAATAAAGTACGAACGTAACGACCAATTGGTAGATAGCCTGTCCGATGATCATTTTCCACATGGTTATGGAAATGATGCTAGCACCTCTCCGCTCCGGCTTTCGGTACAGGACGCTCTCTTGGGGAGGATCAGTAGCCAGCGCAAGCGCCGCAAGCGTGTCCATGATAAGGTTGACCCAGAGAAGCTGCACAGCGGTCAAGACAGATTCCTCTTCCGAACTAGACACAGCTGTGATGAATGTCAGAACAACAGCGGTAACGTTGACAGTCAGCTGGAACTGCAAGAACCGTTTGACGGCATCATTGACAGCTCGACCCCATTTCAACGCCTTCACGATACTGGCAAAGTTGTCATCCATAAGGATGATTGCGGACGCCTCTTTGGCCACTTCCGTGCCCGCGATGCCCATCGAGAAACCTACGTCGGCTAGCTTCAAAGCAGGTGCATCGTTGGTGCCGTCACCGGTTACGGCCACCGTCTCACCCATGTCTTTCAGGCGGCGTACGAGAATGCGTTTGTCTTCCGGGCTGGAACGTGCGAGCACCTGAAGGCGTGGAATGATTTCGTTCTGTTGATACTTGCTCAGGTTCCTGAATTCGGGGCCTTCCATCACCAACCCATCAGGCTGGAGAATACCACATTCCGTTGCGATAGCACGGGCCGTGAGTTTATTGTCGCCAGTAACCATACGTACGACCACACCGGCGGTCTGACATTGCTTGACAGCTTTCGGAACGCCATCGCGGAGTGGATCCTGGATACCAACCATACCGATGAACGTCATATTGTTGAACAAATCCTCGAAGACAGCCTCATTACGGTCGCCTTCGGCGCGCCTAGCGTCCCTCGGGGGCCAACGTTCAAAGTCGCGATAGATGATCCCGATAGTTCTGAGCGATCTAGAGGCGTAGTCTTCGATAAGACCTTTGATGGTACTCTCGGCATCATTATCAAGAGGCGTAGTCGATAAGTCTTTGGTCGGGTCGCGAAGGGTCTCGGTGCACTTAGCCAGGAGGATTTCCGAAGCTCCTTTGACGTAGAGGCGCGCCATCCCGTTTCTAAGCTGGACAACAACTCCCATACACTTTCGGCCGGAGTCGAAAGGAATAAGCTGCAAGATCTTGACGTTGGATCTCTCCTCGCTCACCGGGCCCATACCGAGAAACTCCTTTGCGAAGAGGAGCAGAGCAGTCTCGGTTTTAGAACCAATGAAGGTCTTCTCGCCATCGACTTCGCCTTCGAAAGCAGTGGAATTGATCGATATGGACTTGAGCAGGAGCTCTTGGGCCTCCTTGCAAAGCGAAGTAGCGAACTCCTTTTCCGACAGGTCCTCGCGAGCTGTGGCGTCAGAAGCTGGCGGCTCCCCAGAATCAGTCTTTCCACCTCCAAATCTGTGATTAGTACCGATCGTCCCCGAAACGACCTTCATCTTGTTTTGGGTCAAGGTCCCGGTTTTGTCGGAGCAGATAGTTGTGGCGTTGCCCATGACCTCGCACGCCTTCAAGTGGCGGACGAGATTGTTGTCTCTGATCATACGGGTAGTTGCGAAGGCCAAGGCCAAGGTCACCGCAAGAGGCAGACCCTCCGGAACAGCGACTACGATGATAGTAACCACGACAATGAAGATATCAAGGAAGTCCTGCCCCTTTTCGGCCGGGGTTGCTGTGCTTCGTGGGAGGCGGACACAAAACTCGATGAAGAGAACAGTAAACAGGAGCAAACCGGCACTGCCTCCGATCTTGGCGATGTATTCGGCGATAACGTTCAACTTAGATTGGAGCGGCGTGATCTCGGGGTCTTCGTTGAGTGACATCAAGGTCTTCCCGTAACTGGAGTAGATACCCGAGCAAGTACACATGAAAGTGCCAACACCCTCCATCACGCGGCCACCTGACTGAATAAATGGGTCGGCCTTCTTCAAATCAGCTCCATTCTCAATAGCAGCGAAGACTTCGTCAGACGATCTTTTCCGGATCACATCCGATTCTCCCGTAGCTTGTGATTCGTCACACTTTACGTTGAATCCTTGGATAAGGACACCGTCAACGGGAATGAGATCGCCAGGTTCAAGATGGACCACGTCGCCGGCCAACAAGTCGAAGACAGAGATCTCCACCGTCTTCCCTGAACGAATCACCTTGACCAAGCGATCTTGCTTCTTCCTGTTGAGTTTCGCGAACTGCCTCTCCTTCTGCCAGTCATTCAATGATCCAACGAGGACCACGATTATGATGGCCACGATGATGGCCACACCCTCAATCCATTCGACTCTCGGCTGCCCATCTTCATGTTGTATACCAAAGGTCTGGTAAAGGCCGACGGCGAGCGAGATAGCGGCAGCGATGGACAGCAGTATCAGAACCTTGTCATTGTAGGTGATCCAGACCAACTGCAGAAAACTTTTCCCCTTCTTCTCCGGGAGGCGGTTGTCCCTGAAGACTCGTTTTCTGTCGGAGAAGCCATCGTCGGATGCGTGGTGTGTTGGCGCACGGTCAACCAGGGTGTCAGGTGACCCGGGAGTTTTAGACCCCTCGTTAGTAAGCTTTGGTGATCGACCGGTTGCTTCTTCGAAAGATACTTTGCCATCCAGGTGCTTTTCGTCAATGCTTAGACCCGTGTCCCGGTTGCTCCGAAGACCTTTCTCAATACCGGCAAGACCTCCCAATTGATAAAATGCAGCCAAGTTCTTGGGGTTAAACATCTTAGTCAGCTGGCCAGGGCTGAAAGCAAATGGATTGTCTTCGACCACAAAATCATCCTCCCTTCCTTGGTCGGGTTTCAACGCATCCTCGTCGTTCATCACCTTCTCGTTGTCCTGTCCCGACGCCCCGCCTTTCTCGACCTTCTCTGGCTGCCATGATGAAGCGGCAGTCACTGTTTCCCCCTGAGAAAGTGCCATCGACCGCGAGCCCTCCTCGCTATCAACCGAGTTCTGTCGTGATGGACGGCTAGTCGGCACGGCAAGAAAAGCTTGGCCTTTATCGTTCCCCCTGGACATTACCGGGCTGGAGACATTGTGAGGGCTTGTGGGCCGGCTATCTCTAGAGCTCTCAAACGAGCGACCAGGCAGTAGATCCTGCCTTGAGCTCGAATTCGAGTTCCGGGGTGCAGCCGTCATATCTGACTCGACCCAGCTCGATGACAAGGCAGTCGGACTGGCGGTTAGATTTGAGGGCGACACAGGAGAGTGCTGCGGGGCAGCAGCAGGCGACTCATTGTCGTTGGTTGTATTTATTGTGATAGTAGGACTATACTTGAAATATCAGCACTCAAGTTTAGGAGAAAACAAGGCAGAAACGCCATCAGTCGTATTCATGTAGTGTCACTCACGCCCTAGGTCTGCGCGTCACCCCGTCTGGGCCGACATCGCTGGGATCGGACATGGTTGGAGTCCGGGTGAAGTAATAAAGGTACCCTCTACTGGATCGTGTTCACTATGATTTGTTATTGGGAGGTTGGATAGAACGGCTAGGCCAATGCAGAGCCTCGTCGTGGAAAGCTGTGCTGTCGTTGAGGCAATGTTCCCGCCAGGCCGGCCATAGATAGTAGGGGAAGGATTACCGCAGCTAGTCGAATGAATGCAGGTTGGGGAAGGATGCAAATGTCTCAGATTTTGTTTGGTTTCTGCTTCGCCACACAACTAATGCCGTTAGTGTACAGTAAGAAACTCTGGGTTCTGCCAAGCGAGATCGAAGGTTTCACGGCCAGGAGGCTGCTAGAGTCAATATTCGGCGCCAGTAATGTAACGAGAGGCGACGCAACCCTTGTACCCAATGGTATATCCACGGTGGGATCTGATCTGGTATGGCTACCACAAGTACCGGATCCGGGGAGACGCGCCCAGGCACTGTTCTTTTAGGGGCGGGAATGGAGGAAAAACAATGCTACCGTAGAATGAAAAAAGGCTTATACATGGCATCAATGGGGGGCCCGGAGATGAAAGTTGCCCGGCTACCCAAGTACGGACAGGGGTAATAAAAGGTAGTGAATGCCCGGGGTGGTAAGTTCTTTGTGTATTATGACAGGGAAGTTATCGAGGCTGTGCAAGGGGATCCGTCAGATCTCGAAAACCGTAATTGGGCGAATGCAGGATGTACCATAATATCAGGATGGGCTCTAGAACTCGGGTGAGGGAGACGACAAGGTCAAGGTGAAGATAAAGATTAAGATGAAGAAGACGCACAGGGAAAGTTGAGAGGCGTATGGAAGTACACGAAAATAAAGGCGAATGATATGATTTCCAGCAGAGCGCGCCTAGGGAAACGACCATAACCGGGTGAAAGGTGGTGAAGGTGCATCTCATAGGAACTTAGCTTCATACGGATTAGCTACGTGATGTGGTGGTACCTTGGAGTGCTAGGTATTGGGGGTTCTCCACCTGATGTACGGACCCACATATAATGCAACAACATGCCCAGTTTGAAGCTTGTTCCTTTCTGCCAATCAAGCCTCCCCCAAACATTTCCAAGGTCCAACTTTAGTATGTAAACCAGGAACGGTCCAGTTTTATTAGATAAGCCACATGGATATGATTTTTTATGTCTAGGGCCAGGCACGACTATAAGTATGATGTAAGTGGCTACATGTAAGTGGCTCTAACACGTTATTGAGATTAGATCCTCTATTGTCAGGATAGCAATAGGTATATGTGACATACATGTTACTCCGTTCACGGGAATGCCAATGGACCGGCGACACATGATCAGCGCAATAGTACGGGTCATCATTGATTATCGTAACTGGTATTGACGCATAGCCTTTAAGCTGCCGAATTAAAGACCATGCGCCAAGATCTCACAAGCCGCTAAGTGAGGCTGTGCTGAACAAGGGTGTGTGATTGCCTCCCGTCAAAAAGGCCTTTTAATTCTCACCCCCTTTATGCCCTCCAACTAACGTTGGGGTAGTATGTAAACACATTCAGCATCTGGGTTGTGAACAAGCGCAGCAAGAATTTTCCAGCGGCCTAGCTAGATAGCATAGCTCATCTTCATACGGGGTTAAGCAGGCTCTTACGATGACGATATACAGATACCATTCTACCGGTACAGGTCCTTGCCTTCTTACGTACTGTAGTAATGGCCTGCGCTACCACTGCAAGGCCCGTATCCGTTGGCAATGCAGCAGCTACTACCTAGTTATACCGCAGATATCTCTTGGTATTTGGCTTACAACGCAAGGGCCTTCCCACATAGACTCCGTCACCGTCTGTTTCCCCCAAGGAGCTTCAAGAAGCCAAGCCTATATTAGATATGCCTAGGCAAGCTGAGGCACCCAGGTAACCGAGGCGGTAAAATGATGACTTGTCAGGAGCGATACCAACCTTCGGGTTTTGGCAAGGCCTCAGCACCCTCAGCGAGGTAATATCAGCAACTCAAACCAACAATACCTCGCGGTCCTCCTTACCACTTGTGACACCAGGGGACCGATCTAGCCCGAACGGGTAGTCTGAAAAATGCTCGGCTACCATACATAGTATCTATTTCCGTATTTTCTGCCGCTACCACACCGTTCGATGCACCACTCGGAGTGCTTTAGGTCGTGATATTGCATTGAAGGGCGCGTCATCTGCATAAATGTCATACAGGCCCAATCCCGCCCCGGATACACAGAATGGCCAGTTTCTCGTCCCATATAAACCTGGCCCCACTAGGTGCCCGGCTGAATGCAGTATGATACACTTCGTGACGAATAACCGGTTACGGGGAAGGCCACTTCAGTCAAAGGTATACCTATACTCATTCGCCTCGAGCTTCCTGCCATGGCTGGTCTTAATTACCGACATGCCATTTGCCCCTGCACTGTTTTTCACTCCAACTGTCTGGAACTCCTAGTGGTGGTATACAGCCCTCCGTCAAGTTAATCTCTCACATCTCGCTTGTCTAGTCAGAGGTCGGACAACCACAACGGACACCCACGTGCGGGATACATGGCGCTTTTCCCTGCTCTCTAGCCTCACATCCCTCACAATGCTATCGTCTCACCCTGCTTAAGAAATATGACGCCATCGTGTTGAACTGTCCGGTGGCTTGCGGTCCATGAACTTCATCCAGGTTTGGGAGTCATCCTTCTGATATGACCTATATTATCCGATTCACATTTCGATTCATGATCTGAGTGTCAAACGGAAGGTTCCGAGCGTAACACTACCGTCCCAGCGATCGCGCTCTTTTGGTCCGCGGTAGAGGTCGATCGCGATGCCCCTTACGCACTTGGACTTTGAAGAACAAACTGCTGCCTCTAGATCTTCCTTGGCGTTATGAAATCATCCCGAGAACGGTGCTGTCAAGGTGGTCATAGTGAGATTAGGTTTCTCAGTCGGCCCAAGACACCTCGTGTCGTCCCTCATGGGCTCAACGTCATGTGTAGGGGGGATTAACCACAGCTGCGACATAGTGCTAATAAAGTGTGCTTTGCAAGTTTTCAGGCCTCGTAACCGTTCCGGTGGGCCCAAACCAAAGGGGCTTGTCTGTCTGGGTATTAAAAGCCGCATAGAAAGTCTCGGTATAATTGGAGGTCTCCTGCTACAGTACAGCTGTGACCGTCCTAAGGTTCAGATCTTCGGAACTCTAGCATATGACTCTTATTAGCCCTAATGTGACCTCGAGAAGTGAGGCGGCCTATGCCCGGTCGCGCAGAAGCACGTGGATGGCTCCAACCTATAGCACTAGCATGGACGTCTTGCTGAGGAAAAGCTTCACATATTCCCATGCGTGGGTGGGGTTCCAGAAGCAACCCAGTGAAGAAAACTCAGAGGTTACCTTTTTGGGGTAAGAGTACATGTTTGATATCACAGTTGAGATTTGGTCGTCTTAATGTTGCTGGATCTCATTGATCTATACTTCCGCCATGGTAGTAACCCAACTATCGTATCCATCCCATGCGTGTCTCCCTGCAAGATCAGCCGAACCCCTTTTCCGTCATGAAGGGGCGGCATATATCCTGTCTGAGCCGAAAACAAACCTGATGCAGATAACGAACAAAGTTTCAAATTCGAAGGTAGTCCATCCACTGGTTTGAATATGTCGCGCCGGACCGCGAATCACATACAGCGAAAATGTGCGAACATCTAGTTCCTAAACGACGAGACTTTGAGCCCGCGGCGGGAATTCTGATAAGCCAAATCCTCCTGGACGCAATGATAGTCTTAGTGGCCCAATCAAATGAGGTGATACGAGTCCCTTTCGGGAGACAATATCCGTCGAATTTCGCTGAATCTGTTCTTCACGCCCACATGGTAGAATTGCTGGCTTGCTCGTCGGGAACTACAGTCTCATGAGGATAGTTCACGAACCAATGATGGACTTTACAAAACAACAATCTCAGACAGACCAGCCCGTCTGCGTCCATGGCAATGGATGGTTTGTTGGTTGGCGGCGTTTCAATATAGAATCCTAGCTCTCTGGGGTGACGCCATGGTAGTACCGCTACGTTCCAGAGGTCCCGACGAAGCAATGATGTTGTTAATCATCTTCGAGTCGAGCGGTATCCCGGTTCTAGTTGGCATGTGCTGCACGTCAATCCGTCGGTTGCAGCAGCACCCATGACTGATCTCTGGTAAGTCCCGGAATGGCACTATAATGGTGTATGGTGTATAGCTATGGCTTCTAACTCGTTACAAGAAAGTAAGGTCGACGTTCTGGAAGCCCGTAGTCCGCCTTCGCACGGGATTTGTGCGTTGTACTTAAGGGCAACTCCAGCCAGGCTGGCTGGCGATGGCTTCCAGAGAACGGATGTGCCTAGCCTGGCCCCTACTGCCTCAACAGAGACGAAGGATCAGAACCAGCCCTCTTCCAAGGCTCAGTCCCCATACCTTATCTGACACTACGAGCTTGAGTTTGACACCTGTTCCAACTAATCCAGCCCGTTGACCTTCCAGCGCTTGGGCAGGTCAGAGATTCCCCATACAAATATGCATGATCAGTAAATAGTCATATTGCTTATTTGGGAACCGCGACTACTAACTCCGGCAGATATAAGCTCAGGCTTCGCGACAACAACTGCACGTCGTCCCGCTCGCTCACTTCCTCTCTGCCGGGCCCGCTTGAGGTCAGCACCTCGCCTCAATCGACTGCCGCTTGCGCCAAGCACACCTCAAGCCCAGTTCAATGTAGGCTTGATGCCTCAGATCAAGATTATAAGCCTCCAAAGCTCATATAGATGTTATTTTTAGCACTCCCTTCGATGCCGAAGCGGCATGCCTGTGAACCAATATAGGGAATGCGGGGGCAGAGTTTCCGGATTGGATCTCGACAGCCGCCTAAATACAAACCAATGGAGACACAACAGCACCCTTAATATACAATGACGATCAGTTCTTTTTCAGCGTCTAGTCATGTGTATTCCGCCGTCGGCATGTTTTCACGGCAGGGGGGACCCAGGCACGATAATCGTACATATGTAACGGTCGTGCCGGTGAACTGCCCTACTCACTGCCAGACGTCTCTGTCATCGCTAGAACGCATCTCCTGACCTCTCGCACCTCGATCAGCGAAGATGAAGTGGCTTTCTCTCAGTTTAGCGCTCGCCGCGCCCGCCCAGGCCGCGCTGCGGTTCGGATGTTCGACCGTGAGCATCCAGCGCCTTGACCCGCTCGTCGAGCCCGGCAAGATCCCCTCGTCCCACCTCCACCAGATCGTCGGCGGGAACGGCTTCAACGCGACCATGGACCCCAACGATGGTGACCTCGCGGAGAAGGCTACTTGCACGACCTGCACCTTCTCCGAGGACTTCTCCAACTACTGGACCGCCGTCATGTTCTTCAAGCACCCGAACGGGACCTACAAGCGCGTGCCGATCGTGCAGAACGACGCCCTACCCCAGGGTATCAATGGTGGAATGACCATCTATTATACACAGCAGGACTTCTTCTCGAACGGCAACCAGAAGATCACAGCTTTCCCAAAAGTAAGTAGACCACGTTGTTTGCACAAGTCGATGGTCCCACACGATGGTGGCACCCCCCACCCATCTGCACCCAAGGGGCCACCTTAGGTAGCTAGTCCTATCTGCCCTGTTGATGGCAGTTGCTTGCAGTATGCCGAATACAAAGACAATATTCACGGAGTCCATCCAATGTAGACGATTAACAAACGACACTAGGGTTTCCGGATGACGGTCGGCAACCCGACGTCCACGTCCAGGTGGGGTCCAGGCCTCAAGTTCGTCTGCTTGCAGAACAGAAGCACGAGATTCCCCGAGCTTGACGACTTCCCCACGCAGAGGTGCCCCGCCGGTATCATGACCGTCCACCACTTCCCCGCGTGAGTCTCCCTCTCCCTACCGCCGCATCCCCTGCCCGCTGACACGCGTATGTAGATGCTGGGACGGCAAGAACCTCGACAGCCCGGACCACCAGTCTCACATGTACAACACGGTGAAGGAGGCGTTCCAGAACGCCGGCCCCTGCCCGGCGTCGCATCCCGTCCGGGTGCCGCAGGTCGCCTACGAGACCCTATGGGACACGACCCAGTTCAACAACATGTGGCCCACGGACGGCTCGCAGCCCTTCGTCCTGAGCTACGACGACAGGAGGGGCTACGGCACCCACGCAGACTACGTCTTCGGCTGGGAAGGCGATTCGCTCCAGCGCGCCATGGACCACAGCTGCATGTTCAACGCCTGCGAGAACGGAAACCCCCTCAAGTCGCAGGGCGTGGCCCAGATGAACGCATGCAGGGTCCAGAGCACAGTCCGGGAGGACATTGACGGATGTAAGTGGTTATGCCTTTCATTAGGACCCCCTCATTGAGAACTCACGGGGGCTAACGACTTGTGATGCAGGGCTCCCTGCTCTCCCGGGGATGTAAGTCAGCAAGGAGGAGTTAATCTTCTAGAGTTTACCCGTCTTTCGTTGTTCTTATGTTACCATAACGTGATGGGGAAGGACAATAGAGTCCTGGGAAGGGTTCTGAGTCCGAGGGCTTACAGCCACGCAAGCCAACCCAATACACCACGTTCGTTCACCACATATAGAATCCATCCACTAGAATGACCCCGTACGCGAGGAGGTTGAAGGTGACTGTCTATGCCTAGCCAGAGAGCCTAGCCAAGTTGTGTCCATCGGCACTGTCGGCCTACCTTCGTTCAGTGTAGCCAATAGACCGATAGTTTTTGCGACCACCTAAATCGCTCTTGTCGTTTTTCCACATGCCTTTGATTTTCGACAAACGTAGGCAGGCAACCGATCCTTCTCCGATGTGACATAAACGTGCGCTGACACAGATGGGTTCGTTAACGTTACCTCATGGCACTAGGCCATTTTACCATCTTCCACTGTGATGGGGAATGCTATACGCGGTCTTGATATGTTTGGCGGGGGTCTCCCATAAAGCGGGCAGCTGTTTATTTATACCTATTCCTATTACGGATCCTGAGTATAACCTAACGCACTAATCATGCTCCTCGTGATGATTGGAAGTGCAGGCGGAAGACATATTCCGTTACCAACCGGTCAGTCGCAACCATATACTTACAGTGTACGTATGAGCGGCGGCACTCGGCGATAGGGGTGCGATTCGGACTTACATCCATCGATCCATCGACCCATCGATCCAGGGACCCGGGTAAATACTTACAAAGTAGGTAAGACGCAAATCATCTCCTCTAGTCTGTCTGTACCTAACTTAGACAGAAGCTAAAAGTACGCGGGCCGTGCCGTCACGGCGGATCTGGTGGAGTCGTACGGGTATCCGGCATCGTGGTGGGATCAAACCAAGCCCCATTTTACAATCTCAGCGCAGCCCACAACGCCCCAGTCGCGAGCCTCCTTTCACTCTGTGGGAGGCACAGTCGGCGCAGAGACGGTCTAAAAAAAATAAAAAAATAAAAGACAGGGAAAAGAGGGGGCGTGACATCCGAATACGATCAGTCGTAAACGGAGCCCCCGAGAACCCAAGAAGGCAAGAAGATCAAAAGCAATGGAAGCACGGACACTCTAGTTACCGACCCAAAACAGTAGATACTTACATACTATCCGTCTAAATGACAATGTAATCTATGTCTACCTTATATACGCAACACGAAAGGCCGGACCAAAGCCGCTAGCCCGTCATCATGCTAGGCAGCCCAGCTGCTACCGCCTCCCGAGGTCGACACGCCTAACATGGACCATGTCCCCCAGCCCCCCCTTTCCGCCGGCGGCGGCGGCATCCCCCTTCCCGTCCTCGGCGAGCCCGAAGAACGGCCCGACGGCGAGCCGCAGGACGCCCTCCCAGAGGCCGGCGACGAGGCCGCGCAGGTCGTCGCCCGTCTGCCCGAAGTCCGGGAAGGCGTTGGCCTCGAGCAGCCAGGCGGCGCCGCGGGCGTCGACGAGGAAGTCGAGGCCGAAGACCTCGAACGCGTTGGGCAGCGGGCGGAAGTGCATGGGCATGGCGCGGGCCGCCGCCTCGAAGACCTCGCCCGCGACGCCGCAGACCTGCGCGAAGATGGCCTGCTTGGCGTCGCCCGCGGGCGGCCCGCCGCCGCTGCTGAGGCCGAGGTCGAGGTCGAGGTCGAGGTCCCAGAACCGCCGCACCGTGCCCTCGCTCACGGAGCGCTGCAGGCACGTGTTGGTGAGGTGGGATTCGAGGTCCGCCGTACCCCCCGCGTCCTGGGGCGCCGCGTAGGGCCGTCCCGCGAAGAGCGCCAGCATGTCCCGGTAGACGTAGACGTCGAGGCTGCCGACGCAGGCGACGTAGGTGCGGATGTGGAACTTGCGGTTGTCGCCGTGGAGGAGGAGCGGCGGGTGGATGTACGGCTGGGCGACGAAGTGGCGGAGGTGGGAGGTCGTGATGAAGTCGCGGTGGCCGGAGTCCCCCCCTTCCCCGCCCGCCTCCTCCGCGTTCCCGTCCTCGTCGTCGTCCGAGTCGGGCCGCTCCTCCTCCCACCCATCGAAGATGGCCTGCAGCTCCTCCATGGTGCTGAAGAGGCGGATGCCCTGGCCCCGGTCGCTCATGCTGGGCTTCAGGATCCACCACTCCTTCTCGTCCGCCCGTCCCTCCTCCTCGAGGCTCTCGTTCTTCTCCAGGCTCGCGCGCAGGTCGAAGGCCTCGATGAGCGCGTCGTCGAGGAACTCGGCATAGTCGAGCTCGAACGCCTCAGTCCTCTTGACGTGGTCCTTCAGTACGGAGCCGGGTCGCTTGCTTACCCAGTGTTCGACCGTCGACGCCAGGTAGTGCTTGCGGATCAGGGCCTTGCGCAGCATGTAGCTGTTCACGAGGCACGTGTTCGGGTGCGACGAGACGAACGCCCAGTCGATGGCCTCGTAGGGAGTGATTTGTAAGACTCGGCTATCGTCGCCGGGGAGAAGCTTGCCTAATGCTATCTCTGTACCCTCTGCCGCTTCTCCTTCTGGCATCGAGAGTAGTGTGTACGCTTCGGGCGGAAAGAGTTTCTGAAGCGCGGAGAGTATGAGGGGTTGGACGTAAGGGCTATCATAAGCGACCAATGCAAAGAAGTGTGCCTTCGGGCGAACCGGTAGAGTGGGTTCCAACGGCATCGCCTTGCCCCCTTCAGGAGAACTCGAACTTTGTCTGCGAGGGATAAGAGTGAGACACTGGGGCTACTTGGTAATGTTATGCACAATGTGCGAGTACAATGATGACTGAGCAGTCGCGGCCTTTCTGCACTCGCGGTGGCTACGACATTGTCTACCTAGGTATTTTCGTTTTACACGTCGCCTATAGTATGTAGACCGCTAGTCATTTTATATATCCTGACACTGATGTCCAAATGTCTTACCGCGGAACCCTGGAGCGGTGTAAATACGTTTTGTTACTCACAATTTTAACTCCGATCCATGCAGATTTGTTGCCGCATGCCAAAAGTTTGCCTTCATTGGCGTTACGCTGTCACATAGCAAGTCAGACCTGGCACAGCCATTGGATGTAACGTACCCGAAAGAGTAGTAGAGGGCATAATACGTACCTTGTAAGCCCCTCCTTAACACACCAGCCATCGTTCCCCGGAGGCGATTCTTCCACACTCTGGTAGACGTCCGCGAACCGCGGCGCCCATCTGAAATGTCGATGGGCGAGCCCTTTCTTTTTCTCGGCTATGCCGTCGCCGTTCTCCCGGGCTCCGTCTGTGCCTTCCGCCGCCTGCTCGCCTTCTCGTATCCTCTCCTCCTCCTCGTCCTCATGGCCGATCTCGGCCTCGACCTCCTGGAAACAGGTGGTGCCCTCCCCCCAGTAGTTCTGGAGCATGCCGGTAAACACGGTCTTGTTCGCGCCCACGCCCTCCACCAGGGGCACGTTCACGGCGTACAGGTCCACGCTCCCGTCCTCCGGCCACTGCCCGTACAGGGTTTCGATGACGCGGGCAGCGTGCTTGCTGGCGCCGTCGATGATGGCCGGGTCGTGGTTGCGGCTGAAGAAGGCGTAGCTTAGGGCGATGGCTCTCTTCCGGCACACGGCAGCCTCGAGCGCGCCGCCCACGGTCCCCGAGCTGAGGGCGAAGACGGCCGTGGTGTTGCGGCCGTAATTGGGGCCCGAGACGACCAGGTCGATTGGCCCCTTGTCCCGGAAGAAGTGATGCAGCCCTATCTGGGCGGCGGAGGCCGGAGTGCCGTCGACCAGCACCCATTCCTCCTCACCGGTCCCGCTCGGGCGCGAGTGCGTCGTCCCCTGCACGGTATCGGCGGCGCTGGGCCGGGGATCGAAGGTTGCCGAGGGACGGTAGTAGAGTGGCTTGACCGTCTGCCCTATCATATGCGCCTTGCCGATCCACGAGCGCTGGGTGTGTGGCAGGCAGACCGATACAGTGTGGCCTGCCTTCTGTAGCTCCCGCACTAGACTGTGGACGTACGGGGAGGACGTCGGCGACGGAGGCCCGTCGTCATTGGTCACGAGGATGTGCATGGCGTTGATTTGTATATATGTCACGTTGCTTTGCTATGACGTGACACTATGAGCTTAACAGTATGAGACTGGACTTTTCAACTAGACGGGTAGAAACTGGACAGTGACCATCAACCTGCTTTAGGAGAGGACCTGCTGGTGACCTTAGCCCTTGAATTTGCGTGTGCACTTTAGCGGGGGTGGGGCATTCCAAATCGATAGGCAATGAGGAAATAATTATGGAGTAATAGTGTGAGCACAAGTCCTCCCAGCCAGTCGCATTACACCGTATGACAGTTTGACAGTGAGTCCTATCCCGTCCTACTTCGTAACTGCTTTCCATTATGCTGATGATGCTATTCTTCGTGAATGCATCGTCTTATATCTCCGCAGATGCGGGATTCCTGGGAGGTGAGATGGATGGGCTGACTACTACGCTACACAGCTATATATACTAGTCTAGACTAGACATCTATCTAGTTACGAGTGCGTAAACTGGTTGTCTTAAAGGTTATGAGCTACCATGGGCTAACCGTCACTACGGATACTTCTGTACTATCAACATATAAGTGGACGTCATCCCTGAGAAACAATTGTTCGTAGGCAAGCCTTCTTCCGGAGCTGGATTTTAGAACTCCCCATTGTGCGCCTCATTGGGTTCACTTGAGCTCCGAAAAGAGATGAGATGGGTTTATGAGAGCTGATTCATGATCGTAAACAAACTACCTAGACCTGAAACTTACTACCTACTCAATGTCCTATGGACCCCTGATGTGATGGATAATAGGTGAAGGATCCGCAAACACCTGACCTTTGCCTTAGTCTAGAAAGCCAAAACGCATTGTCAACGACGCCTTACGCCTTGCATCTTTCCGAGTTTTGTCTCAACCAAGAGTCTCGTTTGTCCATTGGTCCCTATCATCATTAATCAGGAAAAAAGAAGTAAAGGGTGCATCAAGACTCCCGACGAGAGCTGTTATCCCATGTCCACGTGAGTGTCTCAAACGCCGGAACCAAAAGATCCTCCACAGTTGCAGACTAGGCACGCTGACGTTTCGACGCCTCGTCGGATCCGTCAAGAGGGTCGGCCGCTCGCTTCTGACCGTGGGTTTCGGCTGTTCTCTTAGAGCGACGCCAGCCGTCGAATGGGCTGCGAGCCTTGGTAGGTTTCTTCATTGGCGTAGCATCCGCTTCAAGTTTGCTGCCAAAGCGAGTGGTTCTGGAAGTACTAGGTGGTGAAGCAGGCGCGAAGCGAGGTGCCTTGGGAGTATCTGCCTGTTCGTCCACCAAGCCCAGAGGGGTGGCAGGAATGTCGGTATCAGCAGCGTCAGCGTCATTGGAAGCAGGGTCCTCAATATCCGTCGCAGCTTCCTCATCTTCATTGACCGTGTCGCCAACCTCCCTGTCCTTCCCTGCGGGAGGGAATAAGAGGCGGGGCTTGATGGATGAGCGAGTTATACGTCTTCGCTCAGGAGTGCCTGCCGTCTCCTCATCGACGTCTGTCTCAGGCTGGCCAACTGAATTTGCGTCAGTGCTATCAGGAAATTTGCGGAAAACCATTTTTCCTCGGCTAAATAACAGTGAATTGTCAGTATTGCCAAACTTAATGCGACGTGAGATGAACGTGAGATGGACGTGAGAAAAGGTGGAGTTAGCGAACTTACAACATAGAGAGGGTGCCATCTTCGCGTCGAACAGCCTCCTCAATAGTTTCTCTACCTTCGCCGGGAATAGACACAAGCCTGCGTGAGCTTCGGCGCTGAGTCGGCTTAGGCTTAGGCGCATCTCTGGCGGCCGCTCCATAGAAGGGGTTTTCGGCGTTAGTATCCTTCTCGGGGATGCGATCACGTGAGTCGGTGAAGATCTGAATAGGCTCCTCAATGTCCTCAGCCGTGAAGCTCTCGAGGGTCAGGCCGCTGTACTTCTTCGACCTCTTCTTTTTCGGAGACGGCATGATATTGGTCTCACTGGCGAACAAGTTGCGGGCGACGGAAAGAACGTTGGCGTCTGTGGTCCCGTCGGGCTGTTTGCGCGGCGTCTTGGCTGGAGTAGGAAGCATTCCGGTAGCGCGAGGGGCCGAAGAGGATGGACCGGTGTTGGTGGGTTTCTGCTGCGGATTGGAACCAATTCCGAGGATATCGGCAGCGGTTGCAGTGCCTTCGGCAGTCAAGGTACCCGACGCTCTTCGGACGGAATCCATGGCGGGCACGCGCTTCTTGCGAGGAGAGGCGACGGGGGTAGAGAAAGAATCGGATGACTTTTGCGACATGCGGGTGGCACGGTGGGAAGATGAGGGGGATGGTGCACCTGGAGAAGGAGTGCGGTTGTTGTTTGCACGGCGGGACGAAAGGCGGGCGGATTTTCTGGGCGAGAAAGGTTCCCAAGGATCGCTGTAACCGTGTTTCGGAGTTCCAGGTGTGTGGACTCTGGCGGGTGGTGAGGGTGTTGAGACTACAAAGGATGCCATTTTTGCCTCAGTTGTAAATGAAGTTGATGTTCAGATTTGGTTTCGGGCCTGGATTGAGTTTATCGATTGCCAGGCTATTTTCAATTCCAACCAAGTCCCCTTATGAGTTGAATGAAAGTTCGGGAGGAAACTTGTAATGGATGTACCAGGCTTTCGACAGGTGTAAGTCAAATGGCACGACGAGTTGTATGCGCAAGACTACACATCGGACAATGCGAAAAGCGACGGTAGAATCCCACGACGTTCCAGTCTCCCGCTTCCAGTTTCGGGTTTCCGGAGTTTCCAGGAACGAACCACAACGCGACTCGGGACAAGGCGCAAATAATTGACCGAATTAATCGATTTGAGTAATTAAGGGATGATGTTTTCTCGCGACACAACCAAGTATATAGGAGGTAAAATGTAAGATGTCGCTAACTTGAGAGGGTCTTTGGCGATAAGATGATGATGCAGTTCATGCGAATCGTAAGTTTAGGGAATATGGGGGAGAATTGTGTGGCAGGAGAAGGTTCCCACGTCAAAGGCGGTGGCTGGGTGCCGGGACTGGACTGGGCTGGTGAAATAGGTATTCACTGGATGCTCGAGATTAATCCCTTCATATTTTCATAGTGGGTCGTGCACCGACTGGTCTCCATTCCAGCGTGTGTCATAACCGTAATGCCTGCTCGTAATTTACACGAAAACGACGCGTCTTTACGCCAATCATTGCATCCAAAAGGCCCCTACAACCCCTGAGCAGAATCAACAGACGCGTCTCAATGCCCCCCTCCCCACACCCGCCCCCGTCAAGTCCCCATCGATTGTACTTCGCGTACTTAGCAGTGTTTTCTCTCAATTGGCTTGCACTGATGGATGGGTCCAGCCCACATGCAGCCAGCGCATCATTAACCCCACATTGAAATCGACGACAACTTGAGCCCCTTTCGTAGGACAGTCGCAACGAAAACGACGGCTCACTGGTTTTGTTGTTCAGAGGGCTATGGGGGCCCCGAATTGCTCTAAACCCTTGAACCGCTCTTCTACGTCACTTGACTTAGATACGTACGAAACAACCTATATCCGTTTTAGGAATTGAACAAAGCCGGAACAACCTGAGATAGCCCCTCTTCCGCTACGGACCTTTAAGAGCTAAGCTAGAGCTTCCAAGTGCCCTGGCGCATCAATACGCAGCTATGGTGGACCGTTTCGACGACTCCGACAACGAAGACCTCTTCGCCTCACCATCCAAGAAATCCGCAAAGGAACCCGAGAGACCCAAAACCCCGCCTAACCAGAATAACCGCTACGACGACTCGGCAGATGCGCGGGAAGCAGCCCTTCGGCGGGAGCTGGAGGGCGTGCGCAACATCAACGAGCTGATCGAGGGGGTAATAGGGACTCTAGAGAGAGCCAAGGGGAACATGCACGTTAGTCTACCACCTGCCTCCATACCCACACCCACCGACCTATTCGTATATGCGCGCGCTTGGGGAGACTTGGGAGGGATAAAGAGTGCACTTCGGCTGACAACCAATTCCGGCAGACGGTCTCGAACACGGTCAACACAGCGTCGACGCTGCTCAACACCTGGACGCGCATCCTGTCACAGACGGAGCACAACCAGCGCCTGATCCTGAACCCGACGTGGAAGGGCGCGAGCCAGGACCTGGCCGACCTGGAGAACGAGGCCCTGGCGAAGCAGCAGCAGGCCGAGCGCCGCGCGGCCGAGGAGGAGCGGCGCCGGGCCGAGGCGAAGCGGCGCGCCGAGGAGGAGGCGCAGAGGAAGCGCGAGCCTCCTTCCGCCGCGTCCGCGTCCTCCTCCCTCGGCCGCACGCCGTCGACGCGGGGCACGCGGGGCGTGAGGGGTACCAGGTCCATGAGGGGCGTCGCGGGCACGGGCACGTATAGGACGAGGGGTGCGTCGGGCACATCGAGAGGGGCGAGCTCGAGCGCGGCCTCGGGTTCGAGCTATGCGGCCGACAATACCACGTCCAGTTTCTCGAGCGCTAGAAGCGCCTCGGGCATTGGTCGAGGCTTCGGTAGCACGCGCAGCAGAGGAAGGGGGACGCGGGGATCTTAGGCAGGGGAAATCAAGAGCAGTCCAAGGTAGCCTGGTGGGTTGCTCGACAAGGTCGGTTCTGATCTGTTGGCTGTACATACGTGCAAATGTACATATATAAACACGAACATGTCATGTCATGTCATGTCATGCTATGCCATGTCAAACGTGCCGGTGTTTAGATCCTATCACACGTGACGCATTACTATACGAAGTTCTACGATGATACCCAACAAAGCCCCGTTCCGTCTCGTACGTACCGCATCTTCATTTTTTCTTGAAGAAATCGCTCATCTTCTTCATGCCCCTCGTATTTACCTTCTGGAGGTCCCGCACGCCGCGCGACTGGCTGGCCTTCTTGCGCTTTTCTTCCTCCTCCTTCTTGCGCTTCTTCTCGGCGCGCTCGGCCGCCTCGTCGTCGTCCACGACACGCTTGCGCGAGTAGTCGCCCATCGACCGCGCCGCCAGGGCGTCCTGCCGCATCTCGGCTATCCGGGCGAGGTAGTCGTCGAGCGGCGCGAAGTCGGCCAGTGACGACTTTCCCTCCAGCATCGTCTTCAGCTCGGCAGCCTGCGCTGGCATCACGTAGCTGCTGCAGATAAACTGGAACGCCGTCCGGAGCCTCTGAAGCTTGGTGATCTCTTCGGAGGCTTGGAGGGTCGCCGTCACGACCTCCGTTGTCGAGGTGACGGTTGTTGTTGTCGACTCTTCGGTCACCGACATAGCGGCCGTGGAAGCCTCAGATGGGTCGCTAGTCGCGGATGCTAATGATGATGCCGACGACTGAGACTCGGAGGATTCAACGGTTGAGGGCGTCGTTTCCGATTCAGGGGTCGAGACGGACTCGCCCTGGTTTTGAGAGACGGAGAGAGTAGCTTCCCTCTTCACGCCTAGCATGGGGGCCTCCAATACCTTGGTTACGAACTTCTCCTCCATACTCCTTGGGAGTGGCTGATCTGCCATCTTCTTGGCCTTGGACACCAGCTCATTCAGAAGCTTCTCTTCACTGAAACGAAACATCAACTCGTCGCCGCCCTGCGAGGTCTCACAGGCGGCGGCCATCCTCGACTCGAGTAGCCGTCGCACATTTCCCCATCTCAAAATCTCGGCCAGGTGGGGGGAGTCTTGCAGTATGGAATCGAAGTGATCGTCACTGGAGAGAAAGAAGCGCTTCTCCGACTTTGAGGCGGCGGCCAGGGCAGGAAGGATAAGGAACAGGGGGTCAATGGGAGTCGCAATGAATAGGCCGGCGCCCTTGGTGATATAGGTTCCAAGCTCGACACCATCCTCGTCCGTCTTCCCTGTTAACGCGCCGGTGGCACTGCATTCTATAAGCCAACTCCGAGGTGTCGTCTTGGGTGCCGCGACTTTAGTAAACTCGTAGATACCCGTCTCCGGACAGACCAGATATCTCGTGGGCTTCGCATATCGGGGATTTAGTAAGGACACTATCCGGGCCCTTTCTGTAGCTTTCTTGGGTAGGATGAAGATCTTGGGTGGGTTCGTGGACTCTGATGGTAAGACATATCGCGATTGAGATGAAGTAGTCGATGGTTTCGGTGCGGTAGGTGTAGCGCCTCCGCCGGCGCCTGCTTTGGACCTCGTCGTCCTCGCCATATCCAGAAAATTCCCCAAAAAAGAGCAAACGCGAATTGAATCAATTAGCAACCTCGGACGCAGCACATTCTGGTCCAAATCGTAATTAGATGTGAGTGTATAACTAGACAATAACTGTTTTTTAGTAGTGTTAAGTCTGTTAATCCCCCTATAGAGATATTTACCCAAGTAAATATCCGTATTAAGTGAACGGGCAGGTATATAATAGTTACACATGTTCTAAATTAACATACAACCCCTGCCAGACGCGTCTAATTGGGACAATCTTGAAGTCGCGTTTCGCAGCGGGAAATGACGCGACTTTCCGATATCAGCGCCAATCATATCGCCCTGTCACTGCCACTATCGCTACCGCCATCACTAACGCCATCACTACCGCCATCACTACCGCCATCACTACCGCTATCACTACCGCTACTGGTCAACTAACATCACTTTATTTTCTGCTTTTACATTTCGCAAACCAGGGACCAAGATCACTGAGAAACAAGCTTATCGATATCGGTCTTGGACCCTTCCTTTTATGGGAATATCAGGCAATTAGACTGGACTTATTAGAAGCGCTTTACGTATGTTGTGCTGTTATCACTTTTCAACGGCCTTAGCTCCTATCCGCACTAAGTAGAACATTTTTTTTTCTGTTAACATTGAGTTAAGACCGGCCGTACCTGTCGCAGACCAATTTGAATGATATAGTTAGAGAGATTCCGGGGGTGGAGGGAACAGCCTTTGCGCTGGGGTATTTAGCAGGTAAACAACAACCTGCAATCATAGACGGATAGGAATTTGGCCCAGGATGCGTGCTAGTAAGTGCCATGCCGCTATCGAATAAATTGTCCACCGTTCATGTACCGACTTACATGATACTAGGGTCCAGCACTGAAACCGGAACCGAGCCGCAGTGGCCGCCGAGATCACCGCATGAAGCGCTGCTGGGTACCCCGTCGGGCCGCGAACGGTATCGAAGAATGGTCGAGCGGGCCTCGCCATCGCCCTCTCCAACCAAGGGAGCCCGGAACTCTGGACTGAGTACACGAACTGGAGATGCGGAGGGCAACAATATTGCCGATGATACAATGGGCCTCGAAGATGAGGAGGACGAAGAGATATTACAGTTAAAGCTACAAGCTATCCAGGCCAAGCTGAAGCTGAAGAAACTGCAGAGTGCAAAGGCGAAGAAGGCATCGGAATCAGCCGCGGCCATAGTGAGGCCGCAGTCGGCTCCCATACCAGTTGATTTACCCGCGAACAGGACACGGCCGAGAGCAGAAGGACTACGGCCCGGTCCGACAATACGGCCGCTATCACAAGCAGAGGTTCAGGTCCCAGCATCCCCAGTGAGGAAGGCCCCAGCAGCACCAGACCAAACGTCTCCCAGCAGAGTACGACTTGGAATAGATAAGGGCCTGAGGGGGAAGGATGTCTCCTTAAAGAGGGCCCCAGGTCTGAAAAAGGCGCCAGAAACACAGAACGGTTCTCAAGGTGCTGGTCATATACAGCGGGCTCACACATCATCGCAAGGCGCTGCGAATGGCGCAGTGGCTCGGGAACGACCTAAGACCTTCAGCGAGAGGCTGGCAGCAGCTCGCTTGGAGGAGGAAAGCCGAAAGGAGAGACAGGAGCGGATCAAGCAAGCTAGGACTGCTGCTTTCGAACTGGGAAAAGAGGAGATGGAGCGTTTCAAGCACAACGCGATGGATATACCTGATATACCCCAAGAACCTGGGCAGTTCAGTCGTGAAGAAGTTCTGTCCAGCGGCCCGGTCAAACGCAGCAACGCCCCTCCTTCCAGGCTCAGGCGACCGTCGCAGGATGAGAACCGGTCTTCTTCGGTCTCGGCCGGAAGCAGTTTCGAGGCATCAGGTTTGCAAAGCAAAGAAAATGCCGGTAAAAAAAGGGCTTCTCCTTCAGAGGTACCCGAGGAAGAAGCTTCGGGTTTTGAACCTTACTCCAGCGTCCACCTCTCCAAGCGCATCATTCCGCACCCGGTGTTAACGCGCAATCTTAGTGGTAAGAAGACCTACGTGATTCAAGACTTATTAAAGCACGTCAAGGCGCCGGAATTCTCGTTGCCCGAGATCGAGCAAGATATCGTGGTATTCGGCATCCTAGCATCCAAGTCGGACCCGCGTTCCCATAAACCCACTAGCAACCCCAAAGAGATGGCCCAGTCGGACCCGGCGCGCGGGAAATACATGGTCCTGACGTTGGTGGACCTACAGTGGGAACTGGAACTCTTCCTATTCAACACGGGCTTCGACCGATTCTGGAAACTGACCCCGGGGACGCTCCTCGCGATCCTCAACCCGACGGTAATGCCGCCACCACCAGGCCGCACAGACACCGGTCGCTTCAGCCTCGTCATCAACAGCGGCCAGGACACGATCCTCGAAGTAGGGACAGCGCGGGATCTCGCCTTCTGCAAGAGCGTCAAGAAGGACGGCCAGCTCTGCAACAGCTGGGTGAACCGCAAGCGCACCGAGTTCTGCGAGTTTCATATGAACGCGGCCCTGTCGAAACACCGGCAGGCGCGGCAGGACATCAACGCCTTCGACACGGGGCTGGGCCCGGGCACCAAGAAGCACAACCCGCGCCGTCTCCAACGCTGGGAGGAGCACGCCAATAGCGACCCGGCCTCCCGGGCCCGCGGTCGCTACGACCGCGAAACGCACAGCCACTGGTTCGTCAGCAAGGCTACTAGCGCCGCCAGCATGCTGGATAACGACCTCTTGCCCGGCCAGGTGGCCGAGCGCGTCGAGCGCGGAGAGGCTCTGCGCAGGCGCCTCGCCACCGAAGAGAAGGAGCGGGACCTCATGAAGAAGCTCGGCCGCCTGGGCTCCGGTGCCGGGAGGGAGTACATGCAGCTCGGCGAGAGGCAAAAGACCGCGAGGGCCGCTGGCACTGCTCCAGGGATCCCTTCGTCCTCGTCAGGCTTGGGGAATAGTTACTCGGCACATGAGGACGCGAGGCATCAACAGCAAGTAGACGCCAAGTCCCTAGGTCTCCTCGGCGGCAAAGGCGTCGAGCAGCCCAAGGTCAGCCTCAGCCCCATCAAGCGCAAGCGTGCCGCCACCGCCACCAGCACGTCGTCGTCGTCGTTCACCAGCACCGCGGCGCCGTCCACCGCGAACAACAACGACGCGGGCTCCCGCCCGAGCCGAGGAGGAGCGTCCACCACAACCACGACCGCCACCGGTAGATCCGCCAGCGCCCTGGGCTGGGGCGGCGCCCTCAAGGACAAGCTGGCGCGCATGAAGGACGGGGAGAAGTTCTCGCGCCAGCAGCAGCAGCAGCAGGCCGCGGACCAACCACCCGTGCGCAAGAAGACGCGCTTCGTCACGGAGAAGGGCATCCGCGAGGCCGGGCGCGAGAGCCTCGGCGGCGCGAATGCGGCGGGTGTTGCTGCTGCTGCTGCGGCAGCGGTGAAGGGCAGAGCATGGCGGGGCGGTGGCGGCGGCGGCGGCGGCGGGGGGATGGTCGTCCTCAACGATGATGACGACGACGACGACGAGCTCGTTATCCTCCACTGATCGAATCGGAATGTCTAGTACGAAGGAAGGGCAGTAAGGGTTTAATCAGCGGGCACTTAGTTAGCCTACAGGTTCTATACGAGAGGGGCGGGCGTTCTTCATCACGAGGAGGAGGATACTCGGTAGTATAGGGTCAGAAAGCATTAGCATGTCTTTCGGTCGGTAGCGTCAATGTCGAATTCGGATAACGGGATCACATCGCATCGCATAGGGTGTAAGCAAAATGGATGGGTTGATGATAGGAGTTTAGGGTTGAACTGATCAGTCAGACGATGACGGCCCCGTCTGTCTATCTGTCCGGATACCGATGAATGGAATCATTTTCCCGTACTGCACCTTATACGACCACCATGCTACTGCCTACCTACTTACTCCGCCTAAGGTCCGACCGAGTACATATCAAACGGGGCCCAAGAAGTCGTCGGTGATCGGGATTGGGAGCAATTGATACACGCTGTCCGTGACAAGATGATGGGGTGCGAATAACAAGTTGGAGATGGTCGCGCTGCAATGGGGATAGATGCTTTCCAGATCGGAGGATCGAAAACCAAATCATGGATCCCCTCTGCTTGGAAAGGTCCTACACATATGTGATCAACACTGAAGGAACGAGGCGTTCTCGACTGAGAAGTCTGTATTGAGATCCACGGGAGTCCTGTCCGTCTGTCTACGAAGAAAGGTGCTTAAGACGTGAGCACGCCCTGAAACGTATTTGTTATAGAAGCAACGCTACAGGACCAGGGCTTTGATCCAGGAAAGGAGAGGTAGGGAACAGGTCAATACTAAATCTTTACACAACTCTACAGCGGTTCGTCTCTTCTCCCCGACTGTTGATTCTCTCGCATTTCTAGCATCCTCGTTCGTCTCGCCATCGTCGCAAGGCCGTAGAGAACGCCCCATACCACAGCGCACTCCAGCTCTCGGTTCGGTCCTGACGATGCAGTAGGCAAGGAACGTGGTTCTCCATGGTGAGGAAAGGAAAAGGGACACGGGCTCGCCGGTGCGACGGTTAAAGCCGTCAGGTTCTATCCACCACTTCGTCCTTAGTGCTTTCCACCGTTTCGACCTGGTCACCCTGTTTCTTCTCGATTGTCTCTTCTGCGACAGACTCCCCAGCTAAGTTGGCTACGAGGGTCTTGGTCTCTTCGGTCGTCGGTTCCGTCTCCGCTCTAGGGTCCTCCTTGGACGCCTCATCTCTAGGCTTTTCGGGCTCGGTTGCTTGACTGCTCGACTCGCCGTCCTTCGTTCCGGTCGTGGTCTCCGGCTCTTTGGTTTCTGGCTCCTTGGTTGGCTCCTTGGGCGTCGGGTCCTCGGTGTTGATTGCTGTGCTTCCCATGGTTGCCGGCTCTCTCTCAGCCGATAGTATCGGCGCTTCTTCCACGGTCATTGTACCCTCCTCATCAATGCTGAACAAAGTCCGGGTCATGGAGAAGCTAAGCACGGGCTTGCCGTTAGACACAGGCGGCGGCGTCGATTTGTCGGTGCTGCTGGCGGTGTTATTCTTGGTAGGTGCCCTGCGCTGAGGACCGCGAGCGCGGCCTTTCCTCGCGTCAACCAGAGGCGCTTTCTCTTTCTCTTCCGTAAGATCTGAAGCCGGAGGCTGTTCTTTCTTAGGAGCTTGCGGACCTAGTTGCAGGCGCCTGTTAAGGTCTGACATGAATCCTGCTTGAAGAGCAGCAATCTTGCCTCCCACGGCCCTCGCGACCCCCGCTGCTTTCTGCGTGGGTGCGGACTCTGATTGCTGAGCTTCGGAAGCACCTTTCTGAGGCCGGGCGGGAACATGAGGCTTTTGGCCGTCAGAAATGGTCTTCGAAATCGTATCGGTCCCGGAATCCTGTCCCTTGGGGCGCGGTGGGATCGCCGGCTTATCGGAGGGGACGCCGCCTGCGATGTCAGATTCTTCCTCTTCTTCGGGGGGTGTATCTCTGCCGGATTGAGGACCAGATACCGTCGTAGTAAATTGTAAAGAATCGGGAGTGTCTTCCCATACATCCCGGCTAGGGAAGCGCGGGGCTGGGCTCGGCCGCGCCTGCATCTCCTTTGCAATGTGCGGCTGATGTCCCGCATAGTTCGGGGGCTTCTGCTGCCGGTACAAGAAACTGTCCGGATTGACAGCCTCCTTCTCGGCCAGTTCCTCTTGCCTGCGGGCAAAGGCTTGCGCAGGCGTCTCATCATCCCGAGGTGGTGCCTCCATGATGGGGCCCTGTGGCTTCGGACGAGCGTCCGACAGCTCGGGCGTTGAGACTTCGGCGGTGGCATAGACACTGTTAGGCGCATCCTCCCATACATCACGGCTTGGGAACCTCTGACGAATCTCCTTCAGCTTCTCGGCCGTGATGGGCTGTTTGCCACTTCTCTCGTCTTCAGTAAATAGAGGTTCATACTCCTGAACATCCTCCAGAGGAGTAGAATGTATTTCCGGCGGTGGTGGGCTATATACGCTTGCAGGTCGACTTGTAGGGCGGCTCCTGGGCTCATCCATCTCAAACGCGCTTCCGCGCCGCTCGGGCGGGGGTTCAACGGCAGGATGAAGTTCGTACGGAGGGGATCCCTTCGCAACCTCGTCGGGGGCCAATATCGGCGCGACATATCCGTCTTCGTGGCCTTCGCCAACAGCCCTCTGCTCATCACCAAGCTTGGCAGGGTCCCCACGGTAGCTTGGCTCGTCCACATGGATGACATTGTCATCTTCATCGACGTTACTTTCGGCAGTGGTCTCCGATTTCAAGGGAGACCTGGCATGTGCGGCTGCAGACGACGGCCGTGACATTCGAGTTGCGTACTCTTCGCTTGCTTGGAACCCGACCTGCTCAGTGGGGGTTCCGACATATTCCTTAGACGTGCCTACAACTGGTTAGAAAAACTCCGGAGTTTTTGTTGGTAAGGTTGTATTACCAAAACCAGCACCACAGCTGGCAGTATGCCGGACAATCTTGTTGAGATCCTCGCTGCTTAGGGAGAAATCGTTGGGCCGGTCATGCAGGTAGTTGTATTGTTCCTTCTGCAGCAGTTCGGGATGTTTTTCATAGTACGCCTTCTCCAACTTGTCTGTCGAAGCAACGCCGTGGCCATGGAGACCGTAGCTTCCAGGGGGTAGTTCGTTAAAGCCACGAGAGCTGTGCTTTCGAACGTGATTGCGGCCTGGCCTGGCGCTCTCGGGGGGCTGAGAAGTTGGGGCAGGAGAGGGAGCCTGAACATCGCCAGCGTTGGGGTACATAGGAACACGTTGGCCAATTTCCGGTATTCCGTGTTCGTCTTCAATAACGTCAGGCTGGGAGAGCTGACTAGCGGTGCTGGGCTTCTTCTTCAAGCTTCGATTTGAATTATATTGTTCGGTGCTACTAGGGCGTCCAATGCCGAACGCGGCAGCTCGATCGGAATCGGTTCGGGTGACGGCAGCCACACGCTGCTTGGCGCTCTGAGAGGGCATGGTGGGCTTCGGGGCATGTAGCTTGAGATCCTCGCCAATGGTCCGAGTTTGCTCCGGTGACGTAGATGCCTGGCGGGTTGCTTCGGAAGAAGAACTGAGATCCCTTATGGCGGCATATTCTTGTCCCTCTTCACCTGGGCCGGGCAGCTCAAAACTGGTACGACTGTCCAGGTCGCCTCCAAGGTGACTACCGGAGACACGATGGCTGGCGCTGGCGCTGCCTTTTGACGGGAAAGGCGCCTCGTTCAAGGGGGAGGGCGCGAACCGATCAGGATTCGGGGAAACGGAGCGGTTGAGCCGAGTCGGGCGAGGGGGGATGGTAGGCGGGGATGGGCCAGCGGGGTTGCCTTTTTCTTGACTCCTCGATGGGCGAGGAGGGATCAGCGGCGTTGATTGCGTAGCAGCGGTAGACATGGTGGGTTGCAATAGATAATTAACGGGCTTATGACTCAAGAATGTCGTTGTTGTTGTTGTCGTAGTTGTTGTTCTTGTTGTTAGCTCAGTGGCTTGTATGAGCTATAAGTGTACGTGATGGCGGCCGGGTGGATTGTCGACTCGAAATACCTGGCAGAACATATCAAGGTCAGTACATCTAAGTCCTAACCTGCGTGTATTGTACGTGCAATAGTGTAGAGCAAGAGCGGAGTGATATGACGACTGTTGACAGGGCAAAGAATATGTCATTGGTAACGGTGTTGTATGAATCGTTTTGAGTGAACCACTAGAGGAAATGTGCCTTTTCTTTTCCCTTCTGGCTTTCCCAGTATTCCCCTCGAAAACTTTGATCCGTCTCCTCCCACTTGGGATAGCAGAACTGACACTAGTACGGGTTGTCTATTGAGTTTCTCAACGATTAAAGCTGCTCGTATACTCAAGGAAGCAAACGAAACGTCGCGACTATCAAAGCTGCATCAACATGGAAAGCCAGGTCATACACACCGCATCAATGTCGAATGGAAATATTGGCGAGGTTCGAGTTGCTGAGTATCCGAGAAGTGCTTTTAAGTTGTGAAGTTGCACAATACAGGCCTGGACAAGACTTCGGGCTCTTTTGAAAACCTGGAGCTGTATCTGCGAGGGACATTAGACGTCCATATATTCCATGTATAGAATCACAAGGTAATGAAGTCTAGTAGACCGAGGGGGTATTTGGGATGCGGAATGTGTTAGATAGCACCCAGGGGAGTTCGGGAAGACTTAAAACAAGTGGCCCACGAGACTATGACTTGGGGGGTTGCAACGGCCATGTCTCGCTACATGACGACGACGCTGATACGGTGGAAGCTCACCGACAAAAAGGGAGAGACAGAAAAGGGGGGGTAAAGAGGGGCAGCACTATAGGTAGGCACTTACTTCGGTTCCTAGATCAGGGGTTCGGATAGTTGTAGCTCTCGGTGATAAGCAAAAAGTGCAGATCCAACGTCTGTTTAAAATACGGATGAATCAATCACTTATCAGCATGTATGTATTAACAAAAAATAGGAATCATTCAGGGCTCCAGGGCTTTATATATGTATACATGGAACAGGCAGTTCTCGAAGGCAGGTTTTTGGGCTTGGCTTTTTGTCGATGTCATCGAATTAAGTAGTCTACGTTTTCATTACTTAGGTACTTAGCGCGAGTTATCGCAACTTGTCCACCCCGGCAGGGATGTCCCTCATAATGGTTAAAACCAGTCCGTCCACCTGTCAGGGCCCCAGATGGGCTTTTCTCAGTCGGCCACATGGCACTTTACCTGCGATTTCGTACATAAGGCGAGAGAGCTAGTATGGTCTCGGTGAGACTTTCCGGCACAGAGCCACGGGACAAGAGATAGCCAGAAGGGGGAGCCCGTGGTCCGCAGGCACTTACGTATCGATAACCGCTCAACATTGGGGGGAAGCACCTACCACAGGTACGCGAATGGGTACACTCATTACGTGCATGTGGGGTAAGAATCACCAGCTGGGGCGGTCGTCTGCGCCTCAAACTTTTGCTGCGGGCGAATCGGGCGAATCACCATCTCGGGAAGATAAGCCAAAGTCTTACCATTCGGCGGGGGAATGGACTCATGATACCACACCCTTTATGTCCTGTAAGCAGCGCATTTACGAGAGAGAGACCTGTTGGGGAATGGGTGGTTGGGTCGAGTATGTAAGTTCATGCTCAAATATTCGACTTCCTTCCTCCCATGAAGGTCCTCCTTCTTCCTTCAGATATTCCAGCGGGGGTCTATTCACCGCAGAACAGGGAGGAGACGTCAAAAATCATATCTCAGCTGTTTGAGATAAAGCTCCTCTTCCGGTTCTTAATTGACCTAATGTAAAGGCGCCCGACTAACTACATAGAGCGGTCAGCTGATATGCGAGGCGACCTATAGTGCATTAGACAGTCCAACGGGACTCTGGGCAGCCAGCGAGGATAATTGGAGTAGAGATATACAGGTGAGTAGGTGGGGTAGGTGGGTAGGTGAGTAGGTGAGTATGAGCGGCTTCAAAACACTGGTAGTCTTCCAGTCTCTCTACATACATAGTGCTACAAATCCGCTACTAAGTAGATTTTTGTTCCTATAGCGAATCTCTGCTTTTTGTCCCCCATCCAGCCAGCTCTTCAGAATCCTATAATTATGTTAATTCTAAACGCTTTTAACACTCCTTTAGAACTTATATACGGGTCGTAAGCTTCTGCAGCAAACCGTTTTGCTCACATATGCAAGGTCGCAAAAACAGTCAACCGGATCCGCATACCTTCTTTGCGGCATAAAAAGTGCGTCGTATGGGCACGAATTTACCATATGTCTATGTATATGAGTTATGTATGCGTCTGGACCTCGAAACAAAATCGCTTCTTCTTTTCTTCTTCTATCGGGAACGGGAGAGCACCACAAAGAATAAAACCCCTCAAGAAAACCCTTCACACGGCAGCCCCTGAGATCTACATAGGTGGACGATGACGGCATTATTCGGCGGTGCCCCGCACCACCGAGTCTTGACTCGGCCGGCTACTCCGGCCACCCAGTCACCGAATGACAGGCTGGCACCGGGCTGCTGGAGTAGGTACGGTAGGTGTCAACGGTGAGCTCCCCCTTATTTTTTCTTATTTTTTTAAAAAAAAAAATTTGGTTTGGGGGGGGGGGGGGGGGCTAGGCCAATCCCGAGGCCCCCTAC
>QJNY01000112.1:147668-179492 GCA_004155945.1 Monosporascus sp. mg162
CCCCCCCCCCCCGATACTCAAATCCCGAGGCCGCATACAACTACACTTTACTACCTGCCTTGTGGGACCTCTGAGCACTAGCTCTAATCCGGCACAATGTAATAACCAGGTGACGACGTTGGACTTTTCCAATTCGTTGCGTCTTGATACCCTGACGGTTAACGGGTGAAGGACGGGAAAGTAAAAGCTCGGCGATCCAGCCGTTCGGAAGAGTATATCCAACCAACCGGCTTAGTGTCCGAGTCATCTGACGGGATACCGGCGCCACCTTACAAAAAGATCGGAGCTAGTAGGTAGTCAGTCTGCAAAGCCGAATATATCGTATTTATAGAAACATGTATACAATGTTCTTGGTCCCCTTAGCTACAAGTTGCCTACTTAGGTAGAATATAGCTGTTCTTTTGGCATAATCAGGCTCAAATTGTAGAATATATTGCTGTGGGTGTTTTTCACTGATTGTCCACCCAGAAATAGCCTATGAAGACCATGTGCTCGTGATCCTTTGTAACTGGTCTTGCAAGTTACCTGCCTGGGCCCTCTTAGATAGAGGCCAGAAAATATAAAGGTATTGAGATATACAGCGCTACACAATACGAGCTCCATTAAACTTCCCCTTCGGTATTGCCTACTTAATACGAGTGCGATCACTCCATCTCAACTATAGAGCCGTCGTCCGGAACTTAAGTAGAAGAATTATATGAGACTTCCGTATATAGTTCCCATTCAATAGAATGTATGGCGTTTCAGCTTACAGTTGCTATCCAGACAGGTTGAGTTAGTCACAGGTACATAATCATCATATTCAGTAGACCATGGGACTTGTCGGATTCGGTATTCAGTAATACGAACGTATCTTCGAACCCGACAAGAAAACAAACAGGATTGGCGGAAAAAGAAGCAGCTGGCCGTGCCCACACACTTAACCCCTTACGCCCTTTCCCAAGCCGACTCATGGCGACCGTCTCCTTCTCTTCACGTGGTAATAAGACCTCGTCACCTCCTCCTTTACCGTTCCCTACGACTCGCGCCACCACTTTTCTGCGTCGGCATGGACTCCAACGTACAATTTTCCGTCGCAATTCCACGTAGACATGCAGGCAGGGCGTCCTTTGCCCTCGGCCGTTTACGTCTAGTGATTGTAACAATGTTTTGGGTGAGGTTATACGATCATCTGCGCAACACCAGCGCCACCCAGAGTCTTGCTTCCGACGAACGCCTGACCCTTGACTCCGGCGAGGAGGTAGCATAAGGCCGTGATGGTGAGAACCACTGCAGCAGCGATCAGGCTGCTGGTACCAACAGTGATACTAAGCCACTGAATGAGAGCCATGACACCGTAAGTACCGGCGCGCATATAGTTGGTGGAGACTTTGCGGATCGCGGCATCGAAGCTGGAGGAAGTAGGGCAGATTCGAAGCAGTAGTGGGACTTCGATGAAGAGGATGATGAATGATGACAGGCTATAACGATACATTAGCCTCTGATCTGCATAACCGCGGGGCCTTCCATTGACAGCGACCTACAGACACAGGATGGCAAAAAGGACGAGAATGATCCTAAAGAGGTTGAAGAAGTTCGCAATGCCTAGCGCAAAGCATAGGATCATGGACAAGATCCCGAGCCTGGCGCAGAAGGGACTGTTAGCGACTGTATCCGAGGACAGGCGGTATTGGGACTAATCAACCCGGTCGTGGAAGGGAAACCTTGGTTTCGCAGTGACAGGCTTCGGTGCGGGTGATGCTTACCATTGTCCGTAGATGCCTGGTCCCTATATCAGCTCCGGGAAACGGCGACATTGGGTAAACATATTGGGGGGAAATGGTGGACTTACTGAAATTCCTAGTAGCAAACTCCTCCTTGAGCGTCATCGCGATGGTATGTTGAGGGGGCCTGGTAGCAGTCGTCGCCTAAGTTGCTCTTTGGCTACTGTCGAAGTAATGCGATGATGTTGGGTCCTGAGGGTCGCGCGGTGGCTTGCAGGGGAGTTTAGGTGATGGTAAGTAACTGTCAGCTTGATTAACTGGGGGAATGTGAATGAAGTGTTGTTGGATAGTAGCTATCGATCGATAGATGGGCCGTCGCAAAAAGAAACAAAAGGCGTCGAGGAAAATTATCGTGGGGATGTAGTTGCTTGGAGTTCCAATGCCAACCAATAGCTAACAACACCCACTCACTTCCGATTTCCGTGTCATATAAGTACACAATTCAAGCTTGCCTGGAGGAGGGCAGTGAGTGAGTGTATGCATGTGTACCTCTGGAAGGTACCTACCTACTGTACAGATGTCCTGTCCACATGAACATGTGCATGTCTGGATATGTACTTACTTGAGAATGTACATCCATAGCACGACAAGAGCTTGGGTGGGTCCTTCTTGTTGACCCGACAGAGCTAGCAAAGCCGGCGCAAAGCCACAACACAACACGTAATACAGGAAGAAAAAGGTGCACCATATTTACCTAATCAATCTGATGCAACTTCCAGCTTCAGCCTAACTAGATAGAGATCCCACCAGTGCCCCCCACCCTTGCCTACAGTATCTCATCACCCACGCACGTACCCGCTTTATATACAAGTACATCCGGTCGGGAGAGTCAAACGTAGATTCATCAAACAGCGTATGCCCATAAGGTGGAAGTGTGGTTGATAGTAGAAGGCAGGTATCTCATGAATCAACACAAAAGCTATCAGAAAAACAGTCAACCCCCCGTATTCTTGAACTCCGTACGAGAGCAACTTTGAAGTGCATATTACAATACCTCCCGGTTTGTGCCCTACCTATATAGATATGCAACCACCTTAGCTTTCCCCGTATCTCCTCGAAGCAAGATGCCTGAATCTATCGTTGAAGGAAACACTCCATTGTTCCGGAGCATGCCCCAAATCTTCGCTTTTCTCGGACACCGTAAGTAGCAAAGAAGACGACATATCTTCCGCAAGTGGACTCATTGCTGTCATCTTGATAACCCGGCGTAGAAGAAAGCCTCATTATCCTTTATGGGTAATCGGCGTATATACTCCCACAGCGTCTCCCTCTACGGACTAGAGACAGCTCTACAAGTAACGGTGATGCCCTAGGTAGGTTCATTGAACCAATTACTCGTCGAGGTAGTCCATGAATTACGAAACGTCTTATATCAGTCGACGTTTCTAACGTCAAGTAGTGTATATTCCAAGAATCGATGAACAAGAATATGATCACGTCTCGCAAACGCCCGTAATCACTGGATATCATATGTGAATTGAAGGCATCTTCCCTAGATGATCTGAGCGAACGAAACAAGTTGTGTCAGACTTGAGATCAGTCTCCTATAATCCGCTCCGGGATTCCCGTCATTCCAGAGGAGGTTATCACGGTTTCCCTGGGAATATCTGCACAATGCAGCCCCGCGCCTGCAGCATTGCCTGCCATGGCTCGCCCGTAACACCCTAGTTAGACCTATCCATAGACGAGCTTGAAGATGTCGTTGTAAACGAAGTAAGATTCGCCGTCGGGCATCAGCTGGAACGCCTGAGAAAAGTTGAATGGCCGCTCTTGGCCCTCGGCCTATTACACGAATCAGCTGGTTATTTAGGGGGGGAGACTATTTGGAGAGGAAGATAGCTTACCAAGAGCTGACCAGTGACAAGGACCAGGATTCCGCCGTTGATGCTCGGCTGGGCATCCCGGGTAGCAACCACATGCTCCACCTTCCGGAATGGCAGCTCCTAGAATCACCCATCAGCATCGACTCGGCGGTCCATGTAGGCATTTTCCAATCGTACCACAAGTTTTTGAACGATGTTCGCGGTTCCCATGACAGCAGCGCTCTCAAAAGTCAACATGGAATTGTCGCGCTAGACGATGGTCAGCACCGAGTATTAGTATATTCGTTAGCGCCGCCTTAATATTGCATACGTAGAGCGCAGAGAGCAATGATCGGTCGGTATCGAACTTTTCGTAGTAGTAGGCTACAAATTGCTCTGGAAGATCAAAGGTCAGTCAGTCGCCGGGTTGGTCGGTCGATAAGGCTGTGCCGCCGCAGGCAAGCTCCGGCACCTGCAGATTGAATACGGAAGGACTGACCTGCAATTTTTTCGAAATCTGAATGGCTGTTAGCAAGAATATTATATAGGCAGAGGGCAGCCCTGGTGAGCGACGTGGTGAGATTTGGCGGTAGGATCACAACTCAGGCGATAATCGGGTGTTTATGGGCGGGGACCGTCTCCTTACTTGCAGCCATCTTGGTAGATGTGGTGTTGTTTTGTCGCGTTGGAAAAAAACACTGCGTGCTTGATTCTCTAGGCCTTGAATGGACACGGAATGAATCTCTAAAAGCACGAAGGCAGCGGTGTTGATGCGCTCGAGGTGAGAGGGGTCGACGTGAAAACTAATATGCCCATGTTATCGCTGCAATGGTTGGAGGGGCATCCAGAAATTAATCTAGGGCACACTCTGGCGGGGTAGACTGGTTAAAGAGATATTACTTTATTCAGTACTGGTGATTGTTCCATCGAGGGCCACATTTATGCGCATGACATTATGCACAATCACCGATTATTCACAGTCTACATAGAGTAACCACCAGCCTATCACAATTTGTCTTGTGCTTATCTACACTGGTATGCATTGCCTCTTTGCGCCTGACATCCTTCTCCATCATCGACTTATACATATACGCCCTGCAAGTAACTTTTACCGAAGCATTTTCCATATCCCCCTTTCAGATTCCACAACTCACTCTAAGTTGGTTGTATAACTTAAAAGTACGTGGAGGCTCTCTAGGTGGTCGTGTTGCGTGGTATGGTGAAATGCGTAAAGAGACGAGCACACCTCTTAAAACATGGTACTGACTGACGTATTGGAGGTAGAGCCGAGATCCTAATCTAATAAGGAAAATTTTTACATTCCATACCCCTACTTGACTCTTATAAGATGACCCGTCTGTGCTCCATTCATCCCGCCAGTAACTAGTTGCCCTGGGTGGTCAGTCGGAGTGTAACGTCTTGAACACAACGTCGTCTGAGATCCAAGAGTTTTGATCATGGATTCCAACAGCCATGAAGCCTCTGGCTCGCACCAGACGGCGATGGGTGGGGGAATAGTACAAGGGACTCAGGATACGGCAACTGCTCAAGGTGGTCTATCTCGACTGCTACGACTACGTACTGTCGGCATTATAAGTCGTCATGCTCGCAAGTCTTCCGTCGACTCACTTGATAGAGTATTCGATGCTCGCACCGATTCGAAAGATCCTCGTGTGGTACCTCTTCAGAGAGTTCTGACGGCTGAGGAGGAGCATATTGCGAAGAACTCCTGCGGCGTGACGGAGTTGCGTGACAGTTTCTTTGATGCTGTCTTCTTTCCCCCTGAGGAAGTGGACACCGATGAGCTCCTAAAACGAGCGGAGGCAACTCTTCCCTATGCCTTTCGGAAGAAGGACCCTCTTTCAGTCACCAACTTTTTGCCCAAGCAGTGGCACGAGGTTCGAAGCGTCGTACAGCGCGTTACTACCTCGAGAGCCGGCATTAAACTGCTCAAGTCCTTCCTCAGTTTTTTCGTTGCATACATTATATGTCTTATTCCCCAGATCCAGTCATGGCTCGGCCGATATAGCCATGTCATCGTCGTCTCTGCTATCATCAATCACTCCGGAAGAACGCTAGGTGCCCATGTTGATGGAGTCATCATGACAACCATTGGTACTGCAACGGGTTTGGGGTGGGGAGCAATTGGATTGTTTCTATCTACCCTCTCCTCCACTGCACGCTTAGACTATGGCGCTATTCTATCCATTTTCCTTTTCGTATACATTTTTGCTATATCGTGTGTCCGTTCCTACTACATTCGCACTTACCAACTAGTAATATGCGCCGGAATCGCGATTTCGTACATTTGCCTGGCCGACGTATCTGGATCGTCGGTCCGGTGGTCCAATATACTTGACTACTTCATCCCCTGGGTATTGGGACAGGTCATAGCATTAGTCATTTGTGCCATCGTAGCCCCTGACGCAGGTGCTCGGCCTCTAGCCGTGGCGCTCCACCAGGCTTTCGGAGTGATGCAGGTAAGGCTTGAAGGCCGCAGACCACAGCTCGATGCTTATACTCCTCTTTAGGATGGCCTAGATGTCAACAGTCCAGATACCGTCAGAACCCGTCGACGGCTTGCTCAAACGTTCGTCAACCTATCGCAGGCATACCGAGACCTGGTCATTGATTTCTCTATTACTCCTTTCCGTCCCCAAGACGTCCGCGTCTTACGAAACCGGACACAGGGCGTCGTACGCACCATCCTAAGCATGAAAAGCGGCACCAGAGTTTTCGAGGTAGCCGAAGCGTCCGATATGGACGTGACCTTTGGACGGCAAGCCGTTTCGGATGATTTTGTAGTGGGCATTGACGAGAGACCACCCACAAATGAAGTTCCTCGTGCATGGGACGTGATGAGATTTGTTGCAAGCGCCTTAGCAGAGCCAACAGAGGGTCTTCTCTCGGCCATGCGATGCGCACTCCAAAGCTGTGATGCAGTCTTGATGGAAATGTGCGGTCACAGGCAGTATCTCGGCCCTCCGGCTGAGGTACCGGCCGACGTTTCTGGCTCTCTAGTCAATCTAAGAAAGCGCATAATCACATTTAGTAGCTGCCAAGATAATGTTCTTGCCAGCGACAAGCTACCGCCAACCTACGCTGATTTCCCTGAGGTATGTATCGTAGACCTTCGTATCGGAACCCATGCCAGCTATTGCCAGCCTGTCTTTATATATCCAAAGCCGCTGTGCACTGTGAGCTTCAAGAGTCGTTGAAGGAAAAGGAGGAAACCACACTACGTTATCATGTACGCGGTGTTAACATGAAGGCAGGTTGTCAAGCTGTTTGCCTTCTGCCGACCAATCCACCAAGCAGCAACAGCAATCGAAGCTCTATTAGTGAAGGTTAACGAGATGGAGCAAAGGAAACCGAAGTACCCTAGGTTCTATTTCCCGAGCTACCCATTTTGGAGGTCCTTACATTGGTCAAACGCACAAGTGCGGCACGACCGTGGCGGCGTTACAGCAGGTAGGTGGTTCTCCCCTGTCGATACTGAGTTGGCGCATTCCGGCTGAAAACTAGCAGGTTCCTATTTTAGAAGCTTTAGCGATATCGCAAAGTTGATCCAGAAAATCAAGTCTCGCGACTTCCAGCCTCTCCCGCGAGAAGGATATGCCGCACACAACACCAACGCATCATGCGCTACGATGACCGCCACCGAACTTGAAGATGAGCCGACTGCGAAGAGTCGGTTTCGGCATGACCTCTGGAGCGTCGTCCATCGAATGCAGGGTTTCGAGACCAGATTCGGACTGAAGACGGCACTAGTTACCTCGCTCTTGGCGATACCGGCGTGGTTCGTCCAGGATGCTGCATGGTGGAACGAGTTCGAGATATGGTGGGCTGTGGTAATGGCATGGCTCATAATGGGACCTCGGTAAAGCATGCGAGTCCTAGTTTAACAATTTGGTCGCTGACGCCTTTAGGACCGGTGGAAATGTCCAAGATCTGTTCACCCGAGCACTATGCGCTGTTCTCGGTGCTCTTTGGGGCGGACTGTCATTCGTTGCGGGAAACGGAAACCCCTATGTTATCGCAGTTTTCTCCGTCGTCTTCATGCTTCCAATGATATACCGGTTCACCCAGAGCACTCATCCAGTGAAGTAGCCCTCAGTATCCCTACTTAACCGTATCTAACAATTCACAGAGATCTGGATTGGTTGGCTGCCTTTCATTCACCCTTGTGTCTATAGCCGAGTACAACGCAAGAGGTGGGCCGTCACCAACCATGATTGCGGTGTATAGGGGCGCAGCAATGGTAGTTGGTGTTGTTGCTTCCATTGTTGTCAACTGGGTTTTATGGCCGTTCGTTGCTCGTCACGATCTGCGAAAAGGAATTTCCGCCATGATGTTCTACTGTAGCATCATATATCGCAGTAAGTTACGGAGAGCTCGAATGCCTGCTCTAGCCCTAATGCTTTCGAGGCATCGTGTCGAAATACGTATACTACGAATCAGGAGATGAACCAACCAAAGAAGACATCGAGGCTTCGGAGGCCCTTGAAGGATGTTTGAGAGAAGGCTTCGTCAGACTGAGGCAATTATTGGTTAACCCCACTATTTCGCCTCCCCTTGCCGGATAATACACTAACTTTGCTAGGGTTTGACACGCCATGAAATACGCCTACGGGCGCCATTTGACCCTTTGCCATATTCCGCACTCATTGACAGCTGCGAACAATTTTTCGAATACGTCGTAGCCCTCCGTCAGTCCTCTCTGTTCTACCACCCGCACTTCATCAGAGACAATGCCGAGGCCGCAGCAGAGCTTTTAGGCTATAGGAGGGATGCTATCGCGACAATCCTCACGAACCTGTATGTTTTGTCGGGGGCATTGCGTGCCGATAGGAAGGTCCCAGTACGTTTGACATCCGGGCCATTGCACATGGACGATGTAGACACTTATCCGACTAGAAGTATCTACCGAGTGCAGCCGCCACCAGAAAGCGCCTCTTAGATCGAACGAAGCAACTCGAGGCCGAACTCGCTGCTAGTGGCGAGTTGACGGCGACTGAGAAGACAGAAAGCAAGAAATGGGCACAGATTTATAGCTATTCGTACAACGAGAGCTTGACAGGTTGCGTCGAGCAGCTCCTAGAGCTGGAGCGTTACACGAAGGCCATCGTCGGAGAACAAGGGTGACATGAGCTGCCCCTAATTATGCCAATTGTTGCTAACAAGGCCTCAGATTTGACTGCGTGTTTACTGACGAAGACTGTCAACTTGAATGAATTTGACAATTATTGACTGGATGACTAGCATTTCACGGTAACGTATGGTGGTGATAGCTCATTGTAGGACGCTTTAACGAGATAAATAAGTTACTGAGCCCGAGCAGACAACCGGGGCCGTTCGCCTCATGAAAAGCAATGCCATTATCAAGAGAATACAAGGGCGTTAAGGGACTTCCTTTGCTCTTTGGATCTTTGTGTGTATGCTTTGAATCCCATTATTTTCAAGCTATATGCGCTCTAGGATGCAAGATTGCTGCGCACGTGAGATAGGGATGGGGCCGATGCCGTGGCGAAGGATTGGGTGATAGATAAATTGATACCCGGAGGCGTGGTTATGGGGCCCCTGAGGCCGTACTGTAAGTGGAAACCCCCGGTCTTGTCCTACGGCCCGGGCCCCAGCATTGGGAACGCACGTTGTCAATCGATTGGCCAAGAGCCAATCTGAGGACCTTCTCCATTACGATTATTGGAAAAGTCAACATTATATCCAACTGATTCTCCCTTGCATCAGAAATCTCTAACCTGGTTAACAGCGTAGCTACAATATCTATTCTCATTAATCTCCTGGCAGCCTGACTGCAAGAGAAGCGTGCCTCGGCGATCAGCCCCTAATAAGCAAGGTCTCCATTAGCAGACTGGAACTAGCACCACGGGCCGGGTACGTTATTTGTCTTTACAGTCTGTACATAATGTGATCGAATGTGATAAATGGCGGTGGTCCACCGGCGGAATGCGTGTGGGTTTCTCCCTCCTGCATCGCCTTCATCGCTTTTGTGAGTGCCAGCCCTAGTCGTTGACACATCGGATTATGTTGTCCAAGTCTGTTATTGTTCTGTTGTCCTTGACGTCAACTTCACTTGCCTGGAACTGGGGCAAGTCAGGGAAATGGGCCCATAGACAGAGGACGACTTGCCATGGCGGTGACTCGCTCATCAATTACACGTCCGTTGCTGGGTTCTTCCAACAAGACGATCCGTCTACCGACGCGTCGACATTCGACTACGTATACCCCCGTTAGAGACCCTAAGTCGTGAGACAGTTGGCTGATGCCGCGCAGACCGAGTCCAATTATGGCTTGATTGACAGATCGTATCCTACCGATGAAGAATTCGACCCTAACGGAGAGAAGACGCTTTGGCAGCGCTTTGAGTACTACGTCAACTGGCTAAACCAGGGCGCCGATGACAAGACTCAGTACAAGGTCCTACTGATGGGCCGTCATGGCGAAGGTTATCATAACGCCGCTGAAAGTTATTTCGGGACCCCCGCCTGGAATGTAAGCGGCCTGCTGGTTACTGGAGACTTACCGTCGGGGCCCAATGCTAACAGGTTACAGTGTTACTGGGGTCCCCTGGACGGAAATGGAACTCATATATGGAGGGATGCTGACTTGACCGGATCTGGTATTGCACAAGCTGTGAAGGCGTTCAACTTCTGGACAAACCAGTTAGCTGTTGAAAAGCAGCATGCACCGCAGTCTTATTACACCAGCCCTATGACCAGATGTACAGTCACCGCAAATCTCACCTTCAACGGCCTGGATCTTCCGGAGGATTATCCTTTCGTACCCACAGTCAAGGAATACTTGCGCGAGGGTATCAGTATGCGCACCTGCGACGAGCGATCAAACAAGACTTACATCCAGAGCCGGTTCCCTTGGTACAGGTTCGAAGAGGGCTTCACCGAGAACGACGAACTTTGGAAGGGCTACGAGGGTGAGACGTCCGAGGCGCAGTTCAAGCGTGCCAAGGAATTGGTGGATGATATAGTCAGCACCGACGACAATATCTGGCTCAGCATCACCAGCCACAGCGGTCAGATACGTACAATCCTCGAGGTCCTGAACCATAGGCCGTTCAGGCTGTCCACCGGCCAGGCCATAGCTGTCCTCGTCAAGGCGGAGAATACGCGCAATATCGAGGCTCCCACTTCCACGATCCAGTCCTGGCTGGCTGAAGCGACTTGCAATTCTCCACCTGCGACGAGTATCCCCGGCACGGGTTGCGTGTGCTCGACTGCATCTTCAACTTTGGCATCGGCTACAGCCGTAATTACGCCATTCTAAGCGTGACATTAGGTAGACTAACAGTATCAATGGGGAACCTTATTTGAAAATGGGTGACGCGATGAGCGAATCACTACTCGCTGCTAGCAGCCCCGTAGAGGCTCAACGGTACTCGGTTTGCGGCATGAGACATTCTAAGATCTAGGTAAAGCTTGTTCTATCTATCCTAGCGTTAGTGACCGAGGGATTTTATTATCCGATACTTTGTTCTTCACGCCTGCGAAAAAGGATGTCAACAACCTAGGCCATTACTTGATCAGTGATGACGGTACTATGGCTCATCCTCTTCTTCGAAATGGAGGTGGTGATACCACCTGAATGTGAACGATTCAGCGTCAAGAGGGGTCTGTCGGAGCTGTCTATATTCCACCTGGCAATAAAGGCGACTAGAATAACCGGCTCTTAGGACCTTTGCGTAAGGGGAAAAAAAGAACTTTTGGATAGTTACTCGTCGTTTCGTTTAGTCGATTCACTTAACGATGTTGTCGTGTCTCCAAAGCAACCCGCCTTTTCGTATCCTTATTCAAGCTAGATAAACAGGGGATCCGTGGGGACGGTCTCACGCTCCGGCTCCGGTAGAGCGAGGATTGGGTGGTGGCTACGGGGACGGATCTCCGACACGAAACGCACCCCGTTGTACACTATTTGATACCGAACATTCGGCAAGAACGTGGTAGAAGATCTTCGACCCAACTTGGCGGCACATTAGAGGACAAATACGAGGGAGAATAGTCTGTTTACAACGACCTCTCCAAGACTAACCTCAGACTTCCATGAGTGTCTGGTTTTGTAACTAGAAGATCAACACGTGAAGTTTGGACCAGGGAGAAGAATCTCGCAGCAACAGGACGAAACATGTACTTCGTACTCTGTAGGCGAGGCTAACGTGAGGCGAGAATGATACTATTTAAGTAACGACCATATAGTAGGTGAAAATCATCACGGCCTTATCTAATTATAGTCTCGGTATAATCGACTAGAGCACCTGTTGAAAGGTCCCTCTTGGCTCACACGTACCCTAGGTCAAACCCCCTTGACCACCTTTCACTGCTTCCAGTTTTCGGGATTTGCTCTCTTTATCCCGAAACTCTTACCCGGGGCAACCAAAGAAGCGAACAACAACAACAACTCCCTAAATGCATGCGGATCGGCTTTCTCGCCAAACGCATTCTCCAGAGCACCCTGCACGACTGCGTAGTCGAGAAAGCCAACACTGTCCACAGCCTCCCTCGCCACACCGGCTTCACTTCGCTAGTTTGCTCGAATTACGGCGTAGCAGGGACTCGGAGCCGACTTCCAACAAACGAGTTGCACCAAACGTTATCTTAGCCCAATAACGGCAGCATTAGCCGCAGATCCTTTGATCCCAAGCTCCCCGTTAGAACCTTGAAGGTCATGAGCAGCCTAGTCCGTTCCAAGGGAACCTTGTCTTATCGGAAGGTTGGACTGAACAGGCAGTGCCTGGGAGTCCCATGGCTGGTTTGAAGAACTGGCTAAACTTGGAAGCTTCGGGTGGATCGGTAAAAAAACCAGGCAGCTGAGGAAAAACAACCAAATGTACAGTCAATTTTCACCGTCTTTATTATCATTGGGTCATTTATCTACACGGACAAGTCCAGCTTTTGGTAGGGGTTGACTTGCCTACCTGTTCGTCACGCAAGGGGCACCATGGGGAACTAGTTGTGGTTCTGGTTGCCCGATCTGCCAGATACCTCTTGGGATATACTGACGTGATGCATGCCAGATTTATATTCGATACCACAAACATCACTGCCGTTGCTATGTACCCGACATATGGGATAAGAGGTAAGTCACCTCTTCCCAAGAGTATCCGGTATCGTGTCACGGTGCTCTCAATTTTTACGCATGATCTGGCACAGATGGATGACGTATGGTGCTGTGTTCTGTTTTCATATAGATAACATTGGTGGACAGAACACCCTTGATGGACCGTGTTCGCTGAGTATGGAAGATGGTGTTGCAAAAAATACGCAGCATGATTCAGGCACAACGTTCATGGATAGCATGTTCTGTAGGCACGTTTCCTACCTACCTACCCCTTGACCCAGCATCCCTCCTGGGTTAAAGAACCAATGAGGATTTTAATTGAAAAATGCCTCCAAGTGCCAGGTTCTGGTCTGTCGGCCTCCCGTCTAGAGGCATATAGGAGGGCTCGCTTGCTCTAAGCAGATGCCCGTTGCGAATTGGTGCGTGCATCTTGCCCTTGGATCACTCCGCCATCAACGAAACCCGGCCATGTTAGCTAAGGTTAGGCACGAGGATGCTTATTAGTCGCGATGAAAGCCTTGGCCATAGCTCCATCAAGGACCTCTGCGAGCATGCCGGAGGACACCTAGCCATGCCAGGGAAAACTCTTCGTTGCAGGCATAATAAGTATGGAAGTAAGAAACAAGAAGATGCTGCTAATATGCGCTTTCTGTACAAGGCATACAGTTTTACGGGTTTATGTAGGAAAGTAATACCGTATAATGTCATTTATCAGGATAAATGAATATCAGACGTTAAACAACTGAAGACTGATATAGTTATTCAATATAATTTTGCTAAGTACTTATTTATAACGTTAACTAGTTATGGGTTTTAAATAAAAACTCTTCCTGAGTACCTATCCCTCGAGTACCCAATCATATAGGTATCTACATGGCGTGCACCTAGGCACCTGTTCTGTACCTGAGCAAGCTGAGGTAGGCGGCAGATGGAAAGTCAGCCTGCTGCAACTTTGACCAAACTTAAGCTCTCGATCCACACTACTATGTAGACCGACTTGACCTGATTGCATTTTGCACTACACCACCACCACTTCGCTACGCTTTACTTGGTACCACGACTGCCACGACCACCGAACCTCTTTTTGCCTTTCTCTTCTCTACTTCTCACCTTTCTTTCCTATTTTTTTTTTATCTTTCCACCCCCCGCCACAGAGACTAGAGGAGCCTTCCCATTTTCATATTGACTACCGTAAGCCCTGACTATTGGTTGCGCACCAACTGGCATCATCAGTATCCGTTCGGTTTTTCGGCTTTCGTGGCTTATGACCTCCGGTCCCATGCCCCCGAGAGCTTGTGAACCCGCGCCCGCGCCTTACTTCGGTTCCTACCCCGGTCTCCGTATTCAGTATACCATCAATACTTCGACGAGAATAATCCCGTTTCTTTTATCGAGTAAACACGCAAGGAGAGTGGGCTGCGATCTGTGATCCGCGATCTTGTGATCCCGCATCCACCATCCGGCATCTGGCGAGGGGTTGTCAAAGGGGAAATCCGTACACCACACCTTTTCCTCTTCTTCCCACCCGCCGCCGCCTCCTCCGCCTCCTCCCCCTTCCTTCTCCAGATCTAGCCTCTGTTACCCTCAATGGTCCCTCCGCCGCATCCATCTCGGCCAAGATCTGGAACTTTCTCCCCTGCTGCTACTGCTTCCACCCAGAGTCTGCAGACAGGAATTCCACACTCACCTCATCCATCACAGACTGGCCCTCTGAGCGCTGGTGCCAGTCCCAGTACCGGTAGCCCGACCACCGGGTCCAGTTCTCTTACAAAGATAGTCGTCGCTCAGGTCTACCTTCTTCTGGGTACCATCAAGGAAGGCGACAAGTGGGAAGCAGACGCCGAACGAATAAGAAACGTATGACCCAATCTACACAGATTCACATCCTGTTTCGCTTATCACCTTTACTTACGTATAGAACCCCGACCCCCAATCACATCACCACTATAGTATTCCTCACCATCCCGGGAGAGGACCCCTCCCCCCCTCGCTGTTCTTCTGCCGCGCACCATGACTGACAAGAGTTCCACTATCCAGCTCGTCTATGGTAACACCATGGAAGTCTTCCCGAAATACTTCGCCCGTCTGGTGGCGTCAAATGCGCCCCAGATATTCCCCGGCCTCAACCGGCCCCAAGTCAATTCTGGCAACTACTCCCTCTTAGTGAGCGAGATGTCTAAGATCTCTCATGACCTCGACCAGGCCGGAAAGATCGCCGAAGCTATTGAAACTGCCAGTGAAGAGATATTCCGCGATTTCGACCTGTCCACCTTCATGGAGCACTTCAAGCTTGATGCTCTGGAAAAGACGATACTGGCCTTGGCCTTCAAATTTGGGTCGCGTCCCGACCTCAAGACGAAAGGTAATAATGATGATAGCTTTAATCGCTTTGTTTACTGACACAAAACTCTCTTGCCAGCTGATGCGATTCTGTCTACCAACTTCCCTACCTTTGTCAATATCATCTCGCGACCCGACTATGGCGACCATTCCGATCTCACTCCCTCCTTCATCGCTGCTATAGTCGACCGCTACATCCAGGGTCACCCTCCCAATTTCAACGCCCCGGCTAAGTCCGAACTCGCCCATAAGGTGAGGTCCAGGTGGTCACAGCCCGATCAAGCACCGCCGATAGAGGTTTTGGCTGCCTTGGACCTGATCCGTGTCCTTGGTGAGAAGCCGCCTAACGCCCTCGCTCTTTATATTCAGCGGACAGGCCCCGATTTCACTCATGACGAGGAGACCTGCTTCAACTACCTCCAAAACCGGCCGGCCAATATCCAGTTGACGGAAGAACAGGTTTCTACCGCCTTGACATACACGTCCATCAGCATCACCTATCGCCATAATCCTTCTATCCTAGTCGCCGCCTTGCGCCGTATATTACCTGCTACTTTCAGCTGGCAGGATGCCGTGTCATACTTTGACCAACGCGATGTTCGCATGTCCTCTCAGCAGTTCTTGCAGCTCTACAATGCTTTGTTGCCGGTTGCCGAAAATCAAGATGATGCTGCCCCCCCGTTTGATATACAATGTCTATGGGGAGGTTCACACTGGGAAAACCCCGAGACACAGCTATCCTTCATCTGCGCCTTTGCATCTTTAACGCCCGACGAACTCGACGCCAGCACCATTCCCGGTCTGCAGCCGACGTTCACGCTAGACGAGTACGCACAGTCTCCCCAAGAGGTCCGAGAACGGGCTGCTGTCGCCGTGAAGCATCCTCTCGTATCAGGTCCTGCTCTGTCGGCAATTTTCCAGGTGGCCCTCCATTCGCTCCATGCCTCTCAAACTATCGAGGCCAAACGCCTGTTCCAAGAGGTCGTTGTGCCCAATCTTGACATTTTCATAGTCTCTGCGTTCGGCGTTCCTAAGCCATGGCCGCCCATGGCAATCGAGACTCTGGCGTCGCTCTTCGATAATTTCCTCCACCGGCGCAGTGAACACCACGACTTCGTCTTAGACAGTTTGTGGAGGAAGGATAAGGATTGGGTTCGACAGAGACTTGTGGACGCCCATGCCCTAAGGCCCTTGGACCTGACGCTGATCTTTGAACACGTCGTGAAGCATGGATGGTTGGACGATCTGGCGTATTTGCCTACCGGGTTCGGTTATGACCTTGCGGCTCTAGCGCACGCTGAGGGCTATCTTGACCTCGCCCAGTGGGCTCGCACCAATGCCGAGCGTGGAACCGACATCTCACGGTCACTCTTGCAGTTCCTCATGATTAAAGCCAACCTTGAGTTACAATCTCAGCGCGCTATAGATGGCCAGCCTCCGCAGAAGACGAGCACAACTCTGCAGGTCAAGACGGTGGCTGCTATGCTGCAGATCCTTGAGGATTTTATGCCCAGGAGTCCCCTGCAGGAGTTGATCTTGGTCCAGCGCCTATGTATAACATCATATCCACGACTAATCAACTATGGTGAAGGTTTCGATGATATTATCGATGCTAATGGCAAAGAGGGCAATGCACTTCCTCAAGCCGCCAATGCTGTGATGGAAGAACACTACAAGAAAATGTACGGTGACGAAACGGAGGTGAAGGCTGTGGTCCAGAAACTCGAGGAGTATAAGCGGTCTCGTGATCCTTTGGATCAAGATATTTTCGCCTGCATGATCCATGGGTTGTTTGATGAATACTCCCATTTCGTTGACTATCCCCTCGAGGCATTGGCCACAACGGCCGTCTTGTTCGGTGGTATCATTTCCCACAAGCTCATATCTGAGCTCCCTCTCAAGATCGGTCTCGGTATGATTCTGGAGGCTGTCAGAGATCATGTTCCGGATCATTCTATGTACAAATTCGGTTTACAGGCTCTCATGCAGCTGTTTTCTCGCTTCAGGGAATGGCCTGGGTTCTGTAAGCAGCTATTGCAAATTCCCGGTCTCCAGGGCACGGAGGCTTGGCGGAAGGCCGAAGAGGTTGTCCGCGAGGCTGAAGAAGAAAGAGCGCGAAGCCGAAATGGCACAGCATCGGCCGGCCACATGGTCAGCGAGTCGCTGGTAAATGGTGGTGCTGATGGCCCGGAGGCTCATGTTGTCCCATTCTCCTCCATTAAAATTGACCCTCCCCCGCCGGGCGTCGTCTTCGAAGAACCTGTTATTGAAATACAGGATAAGATTCAGTTCGGGCTTAACAACCTGACAAATTCGTCTCTTCAGTCGACGTTCAAAGAAATATACGATCTACTGGACGAGCGCCATCAGCAATGGTTCGCCAGCCACCTTGTCGAGGAGAGAGCCAAGATGCAGCCAAATTACCACCAAGTGTATCTTGAGCTTGTAAAACTCTTCGAGCACCAAGGTCTCTGGTCCGAGGTGTTGAGACAAACCTACATCAGCGTGGCACGGATGCTGAATTCCGAAAGCACGACTCAGAACTCGACGGAAAGAACCCATCTTAAATACCTCGGGGCTTGGCTTGGTCTGCTGACCCTAGCCCGGGACAAGCCCATCAGACATAGGAACATCGCCTTTAAGCAGCTTCTAATCGAAGCCCATGATACAAAGAGGTTGCTCGTGGTCGTACCCTTCGTCTGCAAAGTGCTCATCCAGGCTGCGAAGTCGAACATCTTCCGACCCCCGAATCCATGGCTTATGGACATCATCCATCTGCTCATCGAACTGTACCATCACGGCGACTTGAAGCTGAATCAGAAATTCGAGATCGAGGTGCTTTGCAAGGATCTGAACTTGGACCACAAGAGTATCGAGCCGTCTCGGGAGCTGGAGGACCGGGTGCAGGCCGAGGAAGTCGGTGAACTGGCGGTTCCGGATCATCTGGATCACTATGATAATCTGTCCATCAACGGTATGGCAAATCCTGTCCCAACAGGCCTCTCGCCACATCCTATGCCCATTACGATTCCGGATCTCGGCCCTCACCTGACTATACCGCCTGTAAACGAGATGGTGATCAACAGCCAACGCCTACAAGAGATCGTTCGCACTGCCGTCACGCAGGCATTGCGGGATATCATACAGCCGGTTGTTGACAGATCCGTCACCATTGCTGCGATAAGTACACAAAACATGATACGCAAGGACTTTGCGACCGAACCGGACGATAACAGGCTACGGACTTCTGCAATCAACATGGTCAAGGCAACGGCAGGGAGCCTAGCCTTGGTGACGTCCAAGGAACCTCTCCGCGCCAATATAACGAATTCGATGCGGGGCTTGGCTAATGACCTGCCTTCTCCGTTGCCAGAAGGGACAATCATAATGTGTGTCAATTCAAACCTCGATCTCGCCTGTAACATCATTGAGAAGCACGCCGAGGAGCGTGCTGTGCCTGAAATCGAGGAGTTGATAGAAATCGATCTAGAAAAACGCCGCCTCCACCGTCAGCAAAGGCCCAACGAGCCTTATGTGGATCCGAACTTGAGTCGGTGGGCTATGACAATTCCGCACCCCTATAAGCTTTCACCGAGCATGACTGGTTTGAACCCGGAACAGCTAGCCATCTACGAAGATTTCGCGCGCCAGCCGCGGGGTGCCGTCCAAGCCGGCGTGGGACACGTTGCATCTAGTTCAGACGCCACTAGAAACATCGCCAACGAGGTCTTGCAGGATCAATACAGCTCAGTACCGAGCCTCCCGACGCCGGCCGAGACACCGCAGATTCCGCATCTTAATCCACAGATCCCTTACTCCCACGTCCACGCCGGACTGGCTAATGGCCGCCCATCTACTCACCCCGGCCCCGGTGATGGTAGAGCCCTCTCCGACAGGGTACAGAAACTCCTTGCAGAGCTTGAGCGCTACGCAACCGAATCTTCCGAAGAGCACTTCAGGGATTTGCCTAGGGGCAACCAGTTACAGGATGCCGCCGATACTTTCACTCAAGTGGTTATTAGCCAAGAGTCTGAAGAATTTGCCCTATACGCCGCAGACCAGATTTGCCAGTTGCTCTTTAACCCCTCGGTCAACCACCCGCTCTTCCTCGAAAGCCTGGTTCACATCCTCGAGAACCTGTTGAAGATATTCGCAAGTTTCGGCACCACGCTACAAGACAGGGTCCAGGCCAACATCTACAAGCAGCCCCCCCAAAACATTCTCAGCCTGCCCTTGATCTCTGCGCTGCTTCCAACGGATTTGTTGGATCTGCACGACATTGATAGAATGATGGCCAAAGCCTTGTCTCAGAGGGAGGAACGGTCCCTAGAATTCTTCGAGCAGCTGTTGGACCTCACCCTGTTCAACGACCGTCCCGTGGCGCTTTTCGCAGACTTCGTGCGGAGTTTGCAGGCTTCCTGGGACTGGATCAATAAGGAGCCCACCCTGGACGTGGCACAGCGGTTGAAGTCAAAAATTCTTGGTTCAGGAATGCCTCCACCTTCTAGCGAACAACTCCAAGGCAGTAGTGGCGGCCGGCAGGATATCTTCGATTACATTCTCGATGAGTGGGTCCGACTTGTCAACAACGAAAATGCCACGGACAAGGCTCTAGCCGCTTTCGTCGCGCAGATGCGCAGCAAAGAAATCGTCGCGAGCAAGGACGATTTCCTGGTCTTTCTCCGGAGAGCGATTGACCTATCCGTCAGCCACTACGAGCAAATCTTGCTCTCTGGCGGAACCCCCGCTGATGCCTTTACACATATCGATGCGGTGGTCAAGCTTGTCTCAATCTTTGCCAAGGATAGCACCCTTGAGTTCGACGACCCTAGAGCCGGCCTCCTTCCAATCCTGGAAGCGGTCCTGGCCATCGTCACCGTGGTTCTTAACCACCACCACCTTACTCGAGGCGAACAGTTCTGTCAGCGGGTCTTCTTCCGTTTCTTCTCCATGCTTATACACAGCATAGAGACGATCTTTGCCGACGTCCCCGACTCTTGCCGAAAGGACTTCTTACTGCGGCTTGCAGAGACGTTCCTCCTCCTCAGTCCGCAACGGTTCCCCGGCTTTGCTTATGGCTGGCTGTGTCTGATATCACACCGGCGCTTCTTGCCGGACCTGCTCCTGATGGAGGCGAGGCGCGGATGGGTGCCATTTACGAAGATCTTGGAGTCGTTGTTGACGTACGTATGCGAGCATGTGAAAGCCGTCGACATTCCAGACCTGATCAAAGATTACTACCGGGGAACCATGAAGTTCCTGATTGTACTTGGACATGACTTTCCCGATTACATGGCGGCACAATGCATCCGACTAGCGGCTATAGTTCCGCATCACTGCAGGCAGTTAAGAAACATCATCTTGAACAGTAGCCCGCGCTCCGATGCCGAGGTTGCTACTATCGAAGCCGAGGTCACAGACCCCTGCGTTTCATACCTCAGGGATACGGGAATGCTGGAGATCCTGGACCAACTCATGCAGACTGGCCCCTCAGAGGACGCCATCGCCCACCTTACGCGCGCCATTTCTAGGAGCGACGCGAACAGCACAACTTTTGGAAACGTGCCTCTCGATACCGACCTAAAACTCGTTGACGACATCGTAGCCTTCATTGGGGGCCGTGCCGTCACCAGGTATCAGCAGGACGGGCCACTCTTCGTTCGTGGCGCCCCTGATATCGCCACGCTGTCACTTCTGGTGCACGAACTACAACCGGAAGCCCGGTACTTCCTACTAGAAAGCATCGTAGATCGTCTGCGCTATCCAAGTCCTCTGACGGAGTACTTCACTATGGTTCTACTAGAAATATTTGGACATGATGTCAATGACCCGGAAGAGGTGGACATTCGTCAGCAGGTCGTACGGGTCTTACTCGAGCGATTTTCGGGATACTGGCCACAGCCCATCGGCCTTGTCAGGGTCCTGGCCGAGCTGGTCAAAGACGACAAGTACATGTTCTTTGATCAGCCATTCATTAAGGCCGACCGTGAAGTAAGTAGCCCGCTTCTTCTTAGCAAGCACACGGCAATTAGTCGGAGACAGCAGGCTAACTTCCGACAGATCGCGGAGCAATTTGTCCTTCTCAGCCGGGGATTGCAGCAAAATCAGCTACTTTGATGCTGTTGATGCCCCGCGGTGATTGACGTTCACTCCAGTTAGGCGCGTTCATGACCAAGGACTTGTGTGGCGGTCCAGTCAGAAATAAGAGTGAGGATTGGGGTCTACTTCGATTATTAATGATATCATTTTGGCGGTGGAGACCGGCAATGCTAGGTTCCAGTACGGGCATCGCACGGCGTCTGGTGGAAGGATGATACAGCTAGACTCGTACTTTGTTCACCGGGTTCCGAGCAAGGTGTATGGATGAGGAATCATTGATACGGCTTCCGTACTATTATATAGGTGACCACGACAGTCATGCTTCGCCTCACAGCTAAAATGAAACGTTTGCATTGCTTCACCATTCCCAGGTGCGCAGTCCCATTTAGTAAATAGTAACTTAGCTGTTACCGCTCTCCCTTGACCACGTACTTTTCCATCTCGCCTTGTTTTTTACACCACCACTCTTCGCACGCAACAAGCAATTGGTCAACGAAGCTGTCTGGGATGTTCAGTAAGCGCTCGTGCATCTTCAACCTGCTCGTCTTAAAGCTGTTAGCATAGCACGCTCACGGTATACCGAGATGTATCGACGCAGCAGGTCCTGGATCACCTAAAGGGTTTCAATGATATCCCTGGTCATTACTCCGCCTGCAATGGCCACAGGCGTGGAAGAGGGTGTGGCCCGTCGTCACAGCATTTCTTTCAAGTAACTCGATGCTGATGTGAATAGGTTTGCGGGGAGCTCATGTTGGGTCCGGTAGGTTCAACTGTCAATCCGCCATGTCCGTGGAAACTTGGACGGAGCAAGCCTTGACTCGGGGACTGGGGCTGTGGACGAGGAGGAGCCCGGGAAAGCTGGCGAGGACTCCTTGTAGGGGGCATCCATTTCCGGCCTATTGGTTGGTAACGTAAGGGTCTGGAATGATCTGATAACCCCCTTGAGAGAGCGTGGGCCATTCTTCTATGGGTCCTTGTCCCTACTTTAATAGCTCCCGAGCAGCAGCTGAATTGCGGAGGAAGAGCGACCTCATAATACCTCTCTCATAGCAACCAACATAGCCACGGAGGATATGTGGATGAAGTGCTAATATTGAGCGAGGAGCTACCCGGGATGATAGTTAGATTTCCTATCACAATTCAAGTTCTTAATATTTCCAGGAATGTCCCGTGTTTCTGCTCCCTCAGAGCCTTGCGCAGGCCACATGGCGTTTTCGTATGGGGATACCCTTCACCATGTACCTAGGCAGCGTAAGGCAGGGATTATGTGGTCGTTAGGCCGAAGCTAATATCATGCAAATGACCTCGGTGAACTGCCCCTAGTCCAGCCGTAACTCTCCACCGGAAGGCCGGCTGAACGCGGAAACCATTTTGTTGGAAAATGCTGTGGGATCTGGCTCATCTGGCCCGGCACTTTTAGCAGGCTGATGCAGGACGCATACTCAGAGTTAAATGAAGAGTGGTACGACATTATGTGACCGGGGGAGGGGGGGTGGTTCTGGAACAAGGACCTCAGGTGTCATAGAAGCACCACGGAGTCCCAGTTAGGCAAGAGAGCTGAAAACTTAAACTTGCCTGCCGCCACAATGCGCCAATACCGACAATACATATGACACGTATGCTACTAGCCAGGTACGCAAGAATCCGCTCCATAGGCATGTGAATGAGTGTGTGCATAACGCATGAACCTGCGACCTAGTAGGGGGTTGCTCAACGCCGCTAATGTCATCTGTTGGACGGCGACATAACTGCTTCTCAAAAGCTCCTGCTCCATCTACTACTTGAGGAAGCCTAATGAGATACCAGGGAATGCCTAAAGCCATGCTAGGTGCTTGCTTATCCGAATCCTCATGTTCGTTTTGATCCAGGGGTGGCGGCCCGAACAGAAGATGGATTCGCTCTCCCCCGCCGTGGGCCCAGATCATGCTCTCCGCCGGATCCTCCATCCGGGGAATCGGTCGTCTTGTTATCGGATATCATTCCCCCATGAACTGAACCCGAGAACTGCACGATGAGCTAGAGGCAATACGGCTAACGCTCTCTGCAACCCAAGAGACCCCCCAAAGCGAAAACGACAGCTCCTGTTTAAGCGCAGTGATCACGCCACTTTCCAAAGAGTCATCAGATTATGTCACGCATCCTTGGAAACCTTGGAAAATGAGCTACCCAATTCGTTGTGTGCATGATCGACGTTCGGTCCCGTAGTCATATACCGAACTCTTGGGCCATTCGCAGCGTCCATCTTAGGGACGTTGTTATGTTCACCAATAGGTCTCGAACGAGAACACCCGGTCCCTGCGCCATGGTGTATCAGCCTAATATGTGCGGGAGTCGTAGATGATAACCTACCTAAGCCTAGGCAAGCACACAGAGGGGCCATGGCCTCATAAGATCAGGGAATCGTAGATCGGTGCCCATGCTGACGCCTAGTTGTAATCCGCATTTGGAACAGGAAGCCACCATCTTAAGATTTGGGGTAGGTATCAACGTTTAGCCGTCCTTGCGCCGCAAATTCAAAATATCAGACAATTTCAGTCGGCCTTTTGCCCCCCACCCGGATGGCCCATCCTGGACTTCGGGTCTCACAGCCACATACCAAGTCCAGGCCCGACGATCGAGCTCGTCGGCACTTAGGTGGTCTGCCCAACTATCGTATAGAAGGCGGATAGCGCCTAGCAGTCTGGCAGCGTTCTCCTGGATATCCAGGGCTTTCGGCGCCTTCTTCTTCTTTGCAGTTGCCTTAGGCGTCGATGTCCCGCTCCTCCTTGGAGTCAGAGACTCTCCGTCCGATTTTGTGTCTTTGGCGTCATTCGACTCGCTTTTCGTGTTTACATCGGCATCCATCCTTGTAGCGAAACTCTTGAGCAGATATGCCCTTGCAGCTTCGGGCCTATGAATTGGCATGCCCACGACGCCAGCCTCGTATGATCGTGAAGCTGAAGAAGCAGCCGTAGACCCGTTCCTCATAGCTTCGAGGTCCAAGCCCCAGACAGGCTCCCCGCCAAGCCCAGCCTGAGTTCCAGTGAGTCTTAGACGTTCGGACAGCGCATCCCTCATGCAATTCCGCATGATCCCCCAGCGATCCGGTCCAAGCATGACGCCGCCGTACCAACGGGTCATGACCACTAGAGTGTCCACGGCGTCTAACTCGCGCATGTTCTTGAGTAAGAAATCGCCAGCACCACTCTCTCCGTCATCGAACGCTTCTTCCCTGACTGCTGTTGCGCTAAACAGATTGGTCGGGACCCTGACTCGGTATGCCCAGGCATTGTGGGTGGCAGTCTGTAGAGAGGGCACCGCAGCGAAGAGCGACTGCAGGAGAGACTGGCGTTGTGATGGTTGGGTGATCTGCGTTGCTCTTGCGACAAATGTGGGATTCTTCAATGTTATGGGCTGACTGGCTGACCATGACTGCGGCCCCGTAACGCTACCCGGCTTCGCGACGCTGGATGGCATACTCTCTACCGTCTTATGCTTCTGGTCCGCGCCGCTGGTTTCCGCGTCTTCGTCTCCTTTCCACGTATATCCGCTTCTTTTCAAGACGCTAATCTCCCTCCCCATAACCCTCACTCTCGGTTGGCCATGACCCCAACCTTCCTGATCGGCACTCGGACCTTTTTCCAGGCCAATAGAAACGGCTTTGCTCCTAGAGTTCGCACTGACTACGGCCTGCGCCAAGCTCAACCGACTGGATGGGGGCTGCTCGGGCATGGTATATCGTAGAAGCTCTACGGCGAAGGCTAGCACGAGCGGTGCGCGGTTCGTTAGTAAGATGGTGCTGTTGATAGTCTCCTCATCCGTCTCAAGGGGCAGCTCGAGTGAGGCCTCGTAGTCTTGTGGGGAGGCTCCCAGTCCTGGGGCGCTATCTGAGATCTTGAAGCGTTTCGCGGTGCTGGAGCCGGACTCGTCGGTAGCTGTTCTTTTGGGATCCGCCCGACCACCGCTATTCGTTTGCTTGATGCGGGCTTTGCATGCGTTGTGTAATGTCCGGGCGGCTTTGGAGTCTTGGATGGCGGCTTCAACGGCGGATAAGGGGGCCTCTGCTATCTGTTGAATACTATGCCACCACTAAGCAATCCTCCTCTTCTTGGATCGAGCGAGGATAAGAAAACATACCTCTTGAGATCACTGGATTGCAATGCCTTGACCCTTGTCATCGCATCTTTGATGGGGACTCTGCCTACCGTCAGGAGCCGGAGCAGCTCTTGAAGATCTTGTTGGGTGGCCATCACGTGTATTATGCTAGGAAAAATATATATATATATATATTTTCAGCTCTGCTTGATACTGAAGGGTGAGGGTGAAGCCTGCTTGGAGAGCGCGTGTTTTAGGGGAGCAGAACGCGTCAAAGCTGACGATGACGTCTCTCGTTTTGCGCCGTTTAGAATAAGTACGTAGTTACATTATTATGTATGTGTGTATGTATAGACCCCGCATTTCTTGCAGTTGTCTGTCTTCAGGGGTCCAAGCGCCTCTGCCTCCCCAGAGTCCCACTGCCCAGGTATACTCGAGCATTGACCTTCTCGCTGCACTGTACGCCTTCTCCAAGGACATCCTACCCTATCGACGATCGATAAGGTAGGGTATGTGCGCAGATCCATAGCGGGTACTTATACTACGCATTCCACACATACTTTGCATATCGCATTCCCATATATTAACGCTAGGGTTTCTCCACCAAGAAAATTTCCGAGCGCCCCGACCACATATGTACTTATACAGGTGTCTAGATATGGATATACACCAGCCGTTTCACCAACGGATCTGCAGACTATGAACATCCTACGCCACTGACCCCCCATATCAAAGGAATATCGTTATCTCTGCTTGCCTCTCTCCTTTGCCCGCTTCCGGCTTGCAGAAAACTACGACGTAATAACAGAGTGGCACTGGCCGGTATCGCCTCCTGGAAACGGGACGGGTCGTCGCAGTCTGCTACTGACCCTCTCCCTAACCGGCGCGACCTTGTACTATGGATCGGTAGCTTCACTCTTCTCTGTTCTGTGTTAGGTCAGGAGTCCGCATTGGCTTATCAAATCGAGCCCATCCCATCGTCCTGGCGGCCCTGGAATGCATGCGCCCTGCTTGTCTTGTCTCCTGTAGTATGTACCCGGGGGCCTTTAGGCCATCTTCGAGGAGCGACGTAAATGCAGCCTGTCCGGGCGCCCCTGGCGAGGGCGGGGGTTCTGGCGCGTCAGTGTGGAGGTGCGAATAACGTCATCTGGACGCGCACGGCCTGCAGACGATTCGCCTCGTCTAGCGGTTCTAAGCCGCCAACGAGACCGAACACTCCCAAGCCGTTACCCTACAAGCAGCCCAGGCCGAAACCGCAGCCGGGCCATCCTCCAGCTAAGGCCTCTTCGGAGCCCGCTGGCAGCTCATCCAAGGCCCAGCCGGTCTCGGAGCTGGTACGCAGCCGCTGGTTCCCCCTCTTCGGCATCGGCGCTGCAACCGTCTGCATCAGCTACTTCGTTGCGGCCCAGGCGGTACACTGGAATAAGGAGCCGGTCGAATGCTACGCTCCGGGCTTGGAGCCGCAAGCGCCCACCGGCCGGCCCAGCATCCAGTCCCCCGTGGAGTTCGATCTGCACCTAGACAAGTCGGAATGGCGCCTCGGCATCACCAAACTGCGCCGGAAACTCGCCGCCGGGGCGCGTGGCCATGTGCTCGAGGTCGCCTTGGGTACCGGCCGGAATCTGGAGTTCTACGACTGGGCCGGGATAACCGCCACCCCTGAAGAGGCGAAGAAGCGGGCGCTCGAGAAGTTGAAGAAAGTCGGGGGGGACCGCTCGAAGCTGGCCGATCTGGGCGCGGATGAGGTGCGGAGCTTCACGGGCATCGACATCTCGCCGCCGATGCTGGACGTAGCGCTTCGGAGGGCGCGCCAAGTCGTGCCCCACATTGCGGGTGCGCTGCCGAAACGACCCCTTTTCAGCCAGCTCGCCTCCCGCGGGCAACATGGCCTCGACTGCATCGCGCTCAGGGACGACAAGCTCAGGGTGTTCACGACCGACGCGCAGTCAACTCTGCCGCCGCCGCCGACGGGCGACAAGTACGACACCGTCATCCAGACGTTCGGCCTCTGCAGCGTCCGCGACCCGACGCTCCTGCTCGCCAAGATGGCGTCCGTCCTGAAGCCCGAGACGGGGCGCATTATCCTGCTGGAGCACGGCCGGAGCTGGTGGGACATGGTCAACGGGCTCCTCGACCGCAGCGCGCGCGGTCACTTCGAGCGCTTCGGGTGCTGGTGGAACCGGGACATCGAGCTCATCGTCCGCGACGCGGAGCGGCGCGTTCCGGGGCTCGAGGTGGTCAAGCTGGAGCGTCCCGGGCTCCTCACCATGGGGACCCACATCTGGATCGAGCTCCGGCTGAGACGGGCCGTCGCTATCCCAAAGGTTGATGACGGCCCGGGGAAGGTCAAGGAGAGGAGAAGTCCGGATGGTGAGGATGAGAAGCCGTGGGGTTCCCGGTTTGGGAACGTATTCGGGTCTGGCTCTGTTCTGAGCGTGGGGAGGAAATTCTCGGGGCCGAAGGAACCTTAGGATCCTGAGTTGTCCGAGGGTAATCGGACTCTTCGTGAATATCTACATCAAGATGTAAGTGATGCAAGAGCGGTATTGTAATACCATTGGAATATACAAAGCATGACAAGTTCTAGTGACGCTGTTCAGCTTCTTCTAAGCACCTGTTGAGAAGTCAAGATCCGGCAATATAATGGGAGATTTCTTTTCGTTGCTTCGACGCCCTGCCTTTTCTGCCGCGCAAACCAGGAATTCCACCTTGGCGCTTTTGTCACCCGTGATAATACGTACAAGATGTTTCCTCTAAACCAGACGCCCCATTTCCTGTCTGGCTCCCCGTCATATCTCACAGTCGAAGGCCCTTCTTTCAAGCCCATCAAGCGCGCCATTGGCAGTTCCCCCAATTGGGCAATTTCATTGGCTCCAAAATGGCGACCCGGTTTCTCGGACGCCATACCCCCAGATAGCCTTACAAATCCCGCAGCCAGCTGCCGCAAGAGGCGAAAGACGCGTTGATCTAGAAAGAAAGAAACTAGCGACAAATGTATCGCGGAGACCAAATGCAGTCCAAAAAAAGAAGACCCGCCCCAACCAAACTCCGTCATAATCGGACATCCTGCGCCCCTAGCGCATCTGTACATAAGGAGAATACATTCCCTTCTTCAATCGTACACACGTGCTCAAATAGCGAGCATGTCATGGAATCGACCTCAAGATGAGTGATGCCCAAGAGGCGATCAGAAGTCATTGAGCAGACCATCCAGCTCATCTAGCTCGACCGTCTCCGGGCTCCTGTCCCATTCGAGCATCGCGTCTAGCTTGGACCAGCTTTCCGCCTCGTTGTCTTTCTTTGGGGGCGCCACCACGCTCGGGCGCATGGCCGGACTGGTCATGAAGGCCATGTAGGGAAAGAAGGTAGGAGCAAAGTTTCTGTTGTGGTCGCCGAACAACTGTTCATTTTGCATCCCGTCGTCTAAGACGACCTGGTCGACGGGTGTTACGGACAGGAGACCTCCACTAAGCTTCCGCTTCTGTAGGCCGTCGGCCGTTTGTGTAAACTCCTTCTCGTCCTTTTCTAATGGAGGCTCACCGCCCCTCTGTACACGCGACATGCTCTGAAGCGAGGGATGGCGACCGGATGCCGAACCCATGGGCGTGCCCGGCATCGGCACGTCTTCTTCGACTTCATCGAATTCGGGCGAGGAGAGGTCGATCTCCGGCGACAGACTGAGCTCCCTTCTGCGGTCGCCGTCGGCCTCTTCGGAAGTTGATGCCGAGCTCGACAGCGGCGGCGTAACGAGTTCGCACTGCTGTAGCTGGGCGGTGGTGGGATCGGGAAGAGGTTGGCGACGGCAGGTAGTGAGATAGAAGTAAGTGCGTCTAGGATGAACCGTCTCGAGCTCCTTAGCAAGAGGGCAGGGGGCAATAGCAGACCAAGACGGTCGCTTCATGTAACCTGCCAGCCGAGATGATATGATAGCGCACGGATTCGCAGACCTGTAGCCTTCAGTTAGCGCACGCGCAACCCAGCGGAACACTTCCGTTTGTGTTCCGTGCAATGGACAAGTCAAACTTACTGCTGGACTATTTTTACGCGGTCCATTAGAACGGCCGACAGCTCCTTGACGAGATGAGGACGGTTGCTAGTCTTCTGCAGCCGCACAATGACGGCCTCGACTATCTCGTCATTGATGCCTTCCAAGTCGATTGTTTTGGCCTCGGCGGACTCGGATTCGTCCGACTCGATCGAGCTCTGCAGGCCGGGCGAGGGTGGCGGGGTGTGGTCAAGCTTGGTGGGGGGATGAGATCTTTTGACCTTTTTGTTTAGATGTTCAGCCGAGGTTTCGGAGGCCGACCTGGGACTCGGCATGTTGTTGTTGTTGTTGTTGTTGCTTGGTGACGGTCTCGCGGAGGATCGTGGATGGCTGGATGGGACGTGTATCCCGAGGGAGGGCAGAGACAAGGACTTGCGGCGGGTGTTGTACGGCATGATGAGGGGATGGCAAAAAGGATAAGAGGGAGGCGGGGATGAGATTAATTTGGCGTGATATGTTATACTATGACTGCATTCGATCACAGAGTTCTAGTCTACAGGATGTAAGTGTGTATGGTAAATAAATCAGAAGAATGATGCGCGAGGTGAAACTAAAGAGACGCGGGAACAGTAGGGGAAGCGATGGTGAGGAAAGTTTATGGGCGGCGGCATACATGGTACAGTAGCATCCAGGCGGGTACACTCCAGTGGGACGGACGATGATGCTGCTTTGGTGGGGTCTACATAGTACACGTTCATACCCCTGTCTGCCTACGTAGGTACCTAGCGCTGGTCCCCCATCCATGCTGTAGTAGGACGTATCCTTGTATGTTGTAATGGATGTGAATGGAAGGGATCTCAGAACAGGAGGGGAGGCGGGAACACAACGATCGGGGGAGACATTGTGCAAACGAAAGGCGGTGGAGGACCAGGAAAACCTTGTATATGAGAGTACGCGGTAATGCAGCACAGCTCAAGCGTCGATGTATGTAGCCAGGATGTATGTGTTAGCAGTGGTAACAAGTCGTTATGTAAGGGAGGCAATTACGGCAAATTAAAAAGAAAAATTACTTGCGTAGTAACAACAAAGAAGAGGGATATAGAAGAGGTACATGTACCCACATACATGTTAGTAGACTAGTGGTCTAGTATTTAATATCATACTTCGTTGGTATGTGTATATGTATACAGATCTATAGGCAGAAAGCAGGTATATCCCCAAAGGAAGGAAGCCATACGTGTGAGTGCCTACATCATGAACGACGAGGGCATTGGGAAATCCGAATACACATGACAGCAAAACAGAGTTGTCAGACCGCGCGACACAAGTCAATTACGAGCATTGCGAGATCACGAAGAAGGCGCCAAGATTTCAGTTGCAAGACAAAACACGGGCCATCTCAAAATCTAGTGTACTCAGTGGCTGCCGTTACGTCCATGTATCGATGCGATGGGCTGGGATAGCAGAAAAAAATGGATATTCGACCACCGTTGCGAAGGCTCCGTAAGTACCTTCCCTACCTCTTCCTGCTTGCGTGGTACGTATCTGGAAGAAATCGGGTACCACAGTAGTTGCGGAAATTCGGAGAGGAGTGCTTCGTAGTAGTTGTCGTCCTCTCAGGCCGCGGTTCATGGAGGGGCTTTTCCCTTTAGATCCCTAGGTAAGGAATAGGTGATGGATCCCTTCCATGCATAGTGCATTAGTGTGAGCATGGTAGCAATGGATGCCCCCTGTTGGGTTATCAATTCGGCTTCGGGCTATTGGACTAAAGTTTTGGAATTGTAAAGCTGGGCGGTTGGATTGGTTGAACTAGAAGGGCATTGGCCCGCTTCCCGCCGCTCTAAGACTGAAACGGAACAGCCGGAGTATTTCTCTTGTCCTTTTCCCTTTTTTTTCCTCGGTTTTTTTTTTTTTTTTTTTTTTTTTTTTTTCCTCCCTTTCCCTTGCTTTTTCCTTTTTCCCTTCTTATTTTCTTCTCGCCAGACCTTATGTCCAGCGCCAGATTTTCGCCTATGTTGCCACTTGATGATGTCTCAAGGCATATTTACCCGGTAGGGTAGGGACGGGCCTTCGAGGGATTACTTTCTAGTCTAGTAGACGGGGGGAATTTGTTTAAAGTACTACGCATAAAGCAGCTGAAAGTTTAACTCATCGATGTGCCCTCTTAGGTATACATACCAAAAGGCGGTAAGAGCTTTGGTCGTAGTGTATGTGTGCCATTGCTCCGTATGTAGATACCTACTTAAGTATGCATGTCATTATATTCTCGGTTAGCTTGCACGACACTTTCATTGGATCGCATTGAGTCATCCACCTCTCAATTCATCATCGAAGGCGAATAAATGACAGTAATTCTCCCCCCATAACTCGCCACTGATCCGCCCAGACACTGCAGACGCCCGGGTTAGCAAAGCACGTGAAGTTCCCTGGTATCTTTCGCGCTTGTGGAGTCCGCTTGGCGCCACATAACGAATCCTCTCTGAAGTTTAGCTCCGGAGGCTAACCAACCAGAAGCCTGCTTGTGTTCCGTTTCTGGAAATTGAATCGAAAAAGGTTCGATGGCATGCGACAGACAAATCAAGAACCTAACTTACTGTTACATATAGGACGAGTAGCTCTAAGGTTAGACTCTGTTGTTGGGGGGGCGGGCAGCCAAGATACATATGCTTGG